>CAUYTI010044858.1:0-117570 GCA_963575145.1 Galago senegalensis | reverse complement strand
CAGGTGACTATGCATTCTAATCCAGTCATACAGGTGACTATGAATTCTAATCCTGTCATACAGGTGACTATGAATTCTAATCCAGTCATACAGGCGGCTATGAATTCTAATCCTGCAATACAGGTGACTATGAATTCTAATTTATTCTCCATGTAAAGCCTCTAGAAATGGCAAATAAAGTATAATGTACACCATTTCACTGCATCACTTAATTCACAGGAAAATAATAGAAATTCCTAAGGGAAGGGAATCATTCCAAGAGGAAGCTGAAAATGAAGGTGTTGTTGTTACACTGGGAGGCTGGAAGGCCGGGGGTGATTCGCCCTTGGTAACCAAGTGGCCTGCTGGTGGTGGCCAGGTGGAAATGGGAACGAGGCCAAGTCCGCAGGCAGAGTGTTGAAATGCAGCCTTCACAGAGGGCAGGTAGGGAAGGGCTGCTCGAGAGCAAATATCTGGCCATCCAACAGAGATAACAAGGAAGTGTGTCTGTCTCATAGGGGCCTCAGGTGGCCGTGGAAATGTCTGCCCTGAGCCTGTCTGATCTGGATTTGAGGTTTGACTTTAATGTACAGAGAGATTTCCACTGACATGGAGTACCCGGGAACAGGACGGTCAGCGGCCTGGGTACACACAGCTTCCTGTGAATGGGATGGTCAGCGGCCTGGGTACGCAGAGCTTCCCGTGAACGGGACGGTCAGCGGCCTGGGTACGCAGAGCCTCCCGCGAGTGGGACGGTCAGCGGCCTGGGTACACAGAGCCTCCCACGAACGGGATGGTCAGTGGCCTGGGTACGCAGAGCTTGTGCTCACTTGTATACTGGCATTGATGCAGCTTCTTTCTGTGCTGGGCACTGTCCTGCGTGCTGTGGGCCCCCGGGTACTTCCCATGCTCATGCAGCAGGGGAGAAAGGAAAAATCATAATAAATAAATACAATCAACAAACATTTAGAACAGTGTTTCTTAACCTCTTTACCTCACGGTGCCCTCGAACTTATAATTAAACCTCTGTGGCACACTTAAACCAAAAAAAAAAAAAGTTAAAAAAAGAATATACTTACTGCACTTTGAACTTCTTTTGAAAATAATTAATGATCTTTAAAAATGTTCACCACACACCTGAGATCCTCTTGCACTGGTTGAAAATCACTGATCTAGAACATAATGGCCAGGATGTGAGGGTTAAAAGGATGGGAAGATGCAGGGGGCAAAGGTTGCCATGATCAGAAAAAGCTCACTGGAAAGGTGGATTAGAGTAAAGACTCACTCAGGTGAGGAAGTCAACTGGAGGATTGTTAGTGGAAGGGAGTTCGAGCCAGAAGGATCAGAGAATGCAAGGGTGGGAGGATGTCTGGGACGTTTGAGGAGCAAGAAGGAGGTTGCCAGGGCTAAGCAGGGGTGACAATAGCGAGACATGAGGCTGGTGGAGGGGTGAGTGGGCCAGAGCACCTGGCCTTGGGCTTTGCTTTCTGCAAAGCAGGGAGCCATTGTACTGTTCTGGGCAGAAAAGAGCAAATGATCTGTCTGAAGTTGTTCAATCATTCCGGCTGCTCTTGGAGAACCGGACCTTGGGAGGAGGGTGAGGAAGAGTTAGGAGGCTCCCAGAGCCTGGGGAGGTGGGAGAGGGTTGGATTAGGGTGTTGTCAGCCACCGTGATGAGCTGTGGCGCTCCCTCGGTCTGTGTTGAACGCAGAGTCAGCAGAATTTCAGAGGGATTGGTGTGGAGTGTAAGAGAAATAATGAGTGAGAAATCCTCTGGGGATTTTAGCCCCGGTAACTGCAAAGCCGGAATGCCTGTCTGTGACCCAACCGGGAGACTGCAAGAGGGTGGGTTTGAGGGTGAAGCCAGCAGTCTGCTTGTGCGCGTTCAGTTGGTTGTAGAGTTTGGTTAATCAGTTTGGTTGGAGATAAAATTTTGGAATTCTAAGCATATAGATGGAATGTAAAGCCAGGAAGCCACAGGTGGTCCCCAAGGGAGGGAGTGCAGAGAGGGGGGCTGGGCTGGCTGCGTGGATGGTGGGTGGCAGTACAAGTGCAAAATGAACTAAAAGGCTGTTTGTTTAAAAAATAAGAATTAAGTGCCATTACTGTCCGATCTGAATGTTGGCACTGTGTTCTCCCCTCTCTCGGCACTGTGCTTGACTGGGTGTATAAAAACCCATCTCTTAGTTTCTCTCTGACTACCAAGGCTGCTCTGTGCAATTCTCTGCAGAGATGTGCATCTGAGTATTTTTGTGGCGATTAGTAGTCATTCAGAAAACAACTGTCAAACTGATGTTTTTTAGTTATGTAAAGTTGCACCGTGGCTAATATTATGATTTCCCGAACTGCCTTAACCTCAGGAGTTCCAGGCAGAAACCAGAAATAGACACGATCTCAGAAATGAACGGGCTTGATGTCTAAAAATAGCGCCCTTTCTCAGACATGGAAAATGTGTGGCATCACTAATGCTCGTGATTTGTCTTTGAGATGAGGAAATCCATTGATAAATCCTGATTGAGAGGCACAAATATAAAATCAAAGGGCAATTGAATTCTCACAGCATAAGTATGTAGGATGGGCCCTGGTTTAAAGCAGAAATATTCATTTTTCATTTTATGATAAATAAATGCCCTTCTTTCTGTTTAAGCACTTTTTTTACCTTGTCTTCTCTCTTGGAGGGATTCAGAGAGCTTAAGTGATACTCAGTTCAGCAAATCTAATAATGGAAACTCTATAAACCCTATCACCCAAGAGATGACTGTCACTAAGAACTTAGAATTCTTAACCTTATGGTCATCTGCAGGCACTGTGCTTGAACGAGGGCAGAGCACAGCAGCATTAGCTAGCGTGATGAATGTCTCACAGTCAGAGTGTGCGGGAGTTGTTCAAGTACCTTTCAGATATAAAGCTGAGGAAGCCTTGTCCAAGAAACATGGGTATTTAGCAGTCAGTTCTCCAAGCACCTTTGGAAGAATGATCAGTTCAAGAGTGATTGCATCCCCTTCTGGAAGCCTCTTCATTGAACTTAGGTGTTGGAGAATAAACCCGCAGAGCTGCTGAGGCACACCCACGCATATTTGCAGGCAGAGATGCATATGCATAGGTGCATATATAGACAGGGCACCAAAACTCCACACACATTTGAGAGGTGTTATCCGTGTATTAGATTGCAAAGTTGAATTGAAGGTACTGTTACTGGTCAGGTGTGCCCGACATGCCACGCACATCTGTTCTACCTGGAATTCATTCACTTTTTGAGAATGATCACTTTTACTTCCAATAAAATGTGCATTCATTTTTTGGCACCCACAGCGTATGTATTTCTGCCTGGAACACATACAGTCTGGTTATTTCATGAGTATTGTTCAGATGAACACTTTTAAAATAAAGGAAAATAAACGATAACTCCCCAGTTTGCCGCTGTGTTCCCAAAGTTCATACACACCGCGCTGTGTGGGGTTGGAACATCTGTTCCCATGGAAAGGAGTGTGAGACATCTGATCATCCCACATCTTTTGCTTTGCCCACGCCGTGCCTCAAGTCTGCTGTTAGGCCTGGGGTGCTCCAGGCGCCGTGGGTAAGAGTTCTTTCCGGGGTATAATCTAGGAATCCAGGAGCTTGTGGGCTAATCTGTTGCTATGGCAACATCCGCGAAAACACTCCAGCCCGCTCTGCTGTGGTTGTCGACCTCGTGATCTGCTTTGGGACATGGAAGATTTTAGGAAAATATCAACGGGACTTAGTGACCGATTGAGATTGGAGTGAGAATAAAGGCAAGGCTGGCATACTGCTTCTGTATGGCTTTGGTGGAGTGGGTGTGTGGAGGGGGGCACAGAAGGGGGAACAGCTTTGGGGTAGGAAGATAAAGACTTGATTTTGGGCATGCTGATCTTGGGTGCATGTGGGGCTTCTGGGTGGAAATGTTGAGAATGAAGCTGGACCCATTCATGGGATCTCAGGAAAGTAGCATGAGCTTGAGAGACTGATGGAAGACCAGGGACCTGGAGGCTAATGGGGAGCAGGAAAGGGGGAGATGCTTCTCTCTCTCAGCTCCTTGGTGCCTTGTTTGGGAGAATAGGTAACTGCTCCTAGCAAGGTTCGTAGTAGGGCAGCAACTCAGAAAGAAAAGGGGGGACCGACTGAAGGGCCGTTTGGGGGAAGGGCCTTCTGACTGTAGGATGGAGCTGTCCAGAGGCACAATGGGGAGGGGTGCTGGGAGGGGAGCCCTGGAACACTGGCAGGGGGGCCAGACTCCCAGTCAGCCGCAGCAGGCCAGGCTGGGCAGGGTGGCTGGTGGTGCTTTCATTTTCATCAGCCATGACAGCTCTTTTACAAGTTTCTGATAATTTTAATTTGTGGTTTCAAAGTAATTCACAGAAGAAAAGCAGTGTGATGAAAAAAAATCCAATGACCTCATACATTTCAGGAAACAAGCTTGTGTCTGTGCTGAGTTTGGATATTGAGTGGGAGATGGGGAGTCAAGAAGCAAAGGTGAAGCCTGTTTCCAATAGTATTGCGAATTCTGTACCAAAGCCTTAGGCTGAGTTTTTCTTTTTCTTTTCTTTTCTTTTCTTTTTTTTTTTTTTTGCAGTTTTTGGCTGGGGCTGGGTTGGAACCCACCACCTCCACCTCCAGGCCACAGCCCTGCTCCTTGAGCCACAGGCACCACCTTCGGCTGAGTTTTCTCTACCTGTATCTCAGAACAGAGTATGTTTTCCTCTGTGGTTTGGTGCTGTGGGACAAAGGGGCTGGGCGTTCCGCTGATAGAGAGGCTGCGGAGGGGCTCAGCTCATCTCAAGGGTGACTAGCCCGGTTCCCAGATGAGGGAAAGGAAAGTAGAATTTTCCAAATGCCTGTTATGACTCCAGCACTGAGCTAAGCCTTGTTAGCTCAATTAATGGCCATAGCTTTTTTGCAAAATGAGCATTTTTCATCTCATTTTTACACAGAGGTGGCCGAGGCTCAGAGTGATTAGGTAACTTTCCTAAGTACGGCACGTGGTGCAGGGTGCCGCCCTGCTGGGTCGGAAGCATCCTGCTCCACCCCACCCTGCAAAGCTGGCCAACCAGCACCTGCTCGGAGAGTTTATGTAGCTAAAGGCAGCTCTCTGAACATTGTCCAGGTTCTCACTGACTTAAGTTCAATTCTCCCAATTTCTTCTGATATTACAATTTATTTGTCTTTTGAAAGTATAGGTCAGTACAATCATCTTGCTTTTAAAACTTTTTTTGGCTCCAAAAAAATAGCTATGGTATTTTTACCTACGTAAAAAGAAAATAATGTTTTCAAAATAATTCCTATCCTATGCTGGTTTTTCAGGGAGTTTTAGGGGCCTATTTTCACCAGCCCTTCCACATTTATATCAGACAACAATGACCATTTCATCTTCTGAATAGATTTCACACTTAGGGGATTAATGCAGTGTGGGAGGCAGGGTAAAGCTGAAGATGAGCGGGAAATCTCTGTGAACCCCCTCTGTTTGGTCCTAACCTGCTCTCCTGCCGGCCGGAGGTTGAGTGAGATGGCCTGTAAACAAACATACACACTTCTGCACGTTGGGGATCCCCCCCTCTATGCTAAGGGCTGCAGAGTGTGGCAGGTCATCTTTCCATCCATCCAGAGGGGGTGGCCTGGCTTGGGGCAATGAGGTGGTTCCTGTACTTGCCAGGCCAGAACGACCGTGACTTGAGACTTTGGCATGTTGAGTTCCAAAGCTGCTTCTCTCCACCACTCGAATCTTCTTTGGCCCCATTTTCCGTCTCCTCAGTGGGCTGTGACTGACTTAAAGGTACCAAGTCTACCTTATGCATAGGCCCCTCCCTCCCAGGGTGGTTCCCGGCTCATGGTCAATACTCAATGAACCCTTGAAGTTCATGGTCAATACTCAATGAACCCTTGAAGTAAGACGGGAGCAGAAGGATGTGGATCATGCTTTGTTATTGAACGACACCACATAGATTCAACAAATAGAAACCTGGGTGCTGTCCAAGTCTTTCATAGGAAGATAATTGGTTGCAATATCAGGGGTTTATTTTTCGGTCATCAAATGGAATAGATTAGAATTTCCTAAACTAACTTTGTTAATAGCAGTGCCAAGATCCACCTGGGCCCACCCTCAGTTGTGATGGTGTCTGCAGAGGAGGTCACTACTACCTAGGGTTTATGTAAGCCACTGCTCAGAAGGCTTTTCCATTTTCCCTGACCTAAGAACAACTTACCTGCAAGGTTTTGTATCATAAACTTGCTGAACCAGATGCAAATGCAGGTGTCCTGTGGTTTTCGCAGCTGCAGTTAAATATTTAAATTTGGTCTGGAGATTGCATTTCCTACTTTGGGAATAGTAAATTTTTTTCTTCATTTCCTGTGCTGAGGAGTCTAGTCAATTTCTTAATTGCAGAATAATGAGCAGTATTTCCAGTTTCAAATATGTATTCTTGTCATTTTAATGTGATAAATGCCAAGAGATTTGTAGGAGCAGGAAGAAGCTTTGTTGTTTAGGCATCTTACTGCCGTTCATCTGAGCTGCTTGGACTCCACACCTAAGGACCAGCTGGGGTTCCATTTTGTTTCTTTGTTGTTACTGTGATTTGTCAATTCTCAGGAGATTTTGAAAGGACAGTAACTTGTGAGTGAGTCAAGTTGAAAGAAATTCAGAGCACTTCCTTTGAAGAATATATAGTAAGTATATTCTTTTTTTTAGCTTTTTTTTTTTGATCAACATAATTTAAGTGTGCCCTGGAAGTTTAACTGCAGGTTCAAGTGTGCTATGAAAAAGCCAAGGTTGAGAAACACTGACCTAGCGCCAGCCGGGTGTCTGGTGCCAGCCGCATCTCAGGGTTGGGCCTGCATCTCAACCAGAAGGCAAACCTTCTCCAGCTGTTGAGAGACCTGCTGATAAAATAGGTGTGAGTGTCATGTGCACGCACTCAGTGTATCCACTCTTTAATTTATAGAGGGAAAGTTCATAAATGCTTGAAGGGCTGCAAAAGTCAGTGCTCACTCAGGGGTACAGTCTTCTAAAAAGCAAGATACGACCAGAAGGAGCTCGGGAGGAGTCTGGGACGGTGAGGGCGGTGGGGTTCCTCTTCTCCCTGGGGTGGCCCAGCCTCAGCAGGAGAGGACTCTGCGTCTCCTGGACCAGGGGCTGTGCTGCTACAGCCCCACAGGCAGGCAGCTGCTGTTTCTGTGAGCTCTGACCTCTCAGCCAATACCCCTTCCCCCTTCTGCCTGCACTTTCTGTTTAGATAGGCTGACAGGGCTGCCTGTGCCAGGAGGCAGCGCCAGGAGGCAGTCCGTCTTCTCATATGTGCTGAGCTGCTCGCCGCTCCCAGAGCTGCACCACCACCCACCCCCACGCCCCGTGCCATGCAGCCTGCCCTGTGCCCCCAGTGTCAGAGCTTGTGTCTTCCCTATAAAAGGCGGGGTTTAGAAAGGGACCTCAGTCACCTGTGCCCTGGTGGTGGCTCTCAGTGCCTTGGGGAGCTCAGAGCCCTGAATGCCTGAAGAGTCCTCCTTGCTCTCATGGGGCTCACAGCTGGGACAGAGAAGGTGGAAAGCAGGGACGTGGGGACCTCAGTGCAGCCACAAGAAGTGGAGACTATTGACACCATCACCAGTGCACCCTGGTTCTAATTTCCGTGACCCTCGGAGCCTCTGGAAGGATTGCACTTGGGGGCTTTAGCTGTGCCCGTTAGCTGCACCACGGCTGGGGTAGCCACCCTGGGGAGCCCTCCTTGTTTGCCTAGTACTTTTTGTTCATATAATTGTGGTGTCGGTGCCATCAGGAGAACCTCTGTAGGGCTGGCCAGGCCCCTTTCTAGCCCCCAGGGCAGCACTGCTCTGTCCTTCACACAGGTGGAACCTCTTCCTTCAAGGGTTACGTCACACAGTGCTTTTTCCAGGAAGTCATCTTTGGTCATCCTACCCAGAAATAGCTTCCTTTTCTGACTTTTCTATCCCTCCATGTTTAGTGTAGCACTTCACCTAGATTGCTTTTGAATTATGGGTTCCCGCATCATTTGTTCTGCTGCAGATTTGCTTTCAGCTCATCTCTGCCTCCAGACATTGCCAGATATGCCCTAGGCACTCCATAAATACTTGTTGAAGGACTGAATAAATACAGACGAAGCCTCAGAGACACTGCAGGCTCAGTCCCAGACCACTCCAATATTGCAAATATGGTAATGGAGTGAGCTGCACAGATATATATTTTTTTTTTAGTGTCTAAGTGCACTGCATATAAAACAACACTTACACTATACTACAGTCTATTAAGTGTGCGGTAGCACCATGTCTAAAGAAGGTACACATCTCCATTATAAAAGACCTTTTGCTAAAAGTTGCTTACAATCGTCTTGGCTGTCAGCAAGTCTTACTCTTTTCGCTGGTGGGAGGGTCTTTTCCTTAAGGTTGGTGACTGCTGACTGATCAGGGTGGTGGTTGCTGAAGTCTGGGGTGGCTGTGGCCATTTCTTAAAAGAAGACAGTTGAACTTTGCTACATCAATTGACTCTTCCTTTCCTGAAAGACTCCTCTCTAAACAACCAGTGCTATTTCATAATATTTTATCCACCATAGAACGTTCAAAGTTGGGGTCAGTCCTTTCAAAGCCTGGACTGCTTTCTCAACTAAGTTTATGAAGTGATTGAAATCTTTGCTGTCATTTCGACTATGTTCACGGCCTCCTCACCAGGAGCAGATTCCATCTCAAGAAACCTACTTCTTCCTTCTTCCATATGAAGGAACTCCATATCTGTTCAAGATTTATCCTGAGATGGCAGCAATCCAGCTCCATATTCAGGTGCCACTTATAATTCTGGTTCTCTTGCTCTTTCCGGGACATCTGTAGGCTCTTCCTCCACTCAGATCTTCAGCCTCTCAACATCATCCACGAGGGCTGGAATCCAACCAAACTCCTGTTAATGTGGATATTTTGACATCTTCCTACAAACCATGAGTGTTTTCAATGGTGGCTAGAATGGTGAATCCTTTCCAGAAGTTTAACATTCACTTTGTATACATCCATCAGAGGAGTCACTACCTATGGCAGCTATCACCTTACAAGATGTATTTCATAAATAATAAGAGTTGCAAGTTGAAACTATTCCGTGATCCATGCATGGGCTATAGAGATTCATATTGTACCAATGGACATGAAGACAATTTAAAACTCCACATACATCTCCTTCAGCACTCATGGGACAGTAGATAGTAATATATTGAAAGGAATCTTTTTTTTTTTTTTCCTGAATAGTAGGTCTCGACCATGGGCTTTAAATAGTCCATGTAAACCATGCTGGAAACAGATGTGCTGTTTGTTATTCAGGCTTTGCTGTTGCACCCTGCACAGGCAGAGTAGACTTAGCATCATTCGTAAAGGCCCTCGGATTTGGGGGCCTTCAAGTTGAGTGCTGACTTCAATTAAAGCATCAGCTGCTTTTGCCCCTGACAAGAGACTCGTCCTGTCTTTTGAAGCCAGGCATTGACTTCTCTTCTGTGCGAGTGAAAGTCCTATATGGCACTTCTTCCCACAGAGGATGGTTTCATCTACTTTGAAAATCTTTTTCTTCTTAGTAATTAATTAATTTTTTGAGGCAGAGTCTCACTTTGTCAAACTTGGTAGAGTGCGGTGGTGTCATAGCTCACAGCAACCTCAAACTCTTGGGCTCAAGCGATCCTCTTGCCTCAGCCTTCTAAGTAGCTGGGACTACAGCCACCCACAACACCTGGCTAGTTTTTTCATTTTTAGTAGAGATGGAGTCTCACTCTTGCCCAGGCTGGTCCTAAACTCCTAAGCTTAATCCCGCATGCTGGGATTACAGGCATGAGCCACTGCACCTGGCCTACGCTGAAATCTGTTTTTGCTGCAGCCACCTTCACCAGTGACCTTAGCTAGATCTTCAGGATAACCTTCTGCCCCTTCCACATCAGCACCTGCTGCTGCACTTTGCACTTTTATGTCCTGGAGAAAGCTTTTTTCCTCAGATTTCACAAACCAATCTTTGCTGTCCTCCCAACATTCTTTCTGAAGCTTCCTCACTGCTCTCAGCCTTCCTGGAATTGAGAGTTAAGGCCTCTTTCTGGGTTAAACTTTTTAAAGGAATGCTGTAGCTGATTTGATCTTCTGTCCAGACCACTGAAACTTTCTACATGCGTGAGGCTGTTCTGCCTTCCCATCATCTGTGTTTTCGCTGGAGCAGCTCCTTACTTTCCTTGAGTAACTAACTTTGCGTTCACAACTTGGCTTTCCATTGGGCACAAGAGGCCTGACACCTTAGTCTTGTGAGCTTTCAACATGGCTTCCTTCCTCACTGAGAGAGCTGAATCATTTCTAGCTTTTAATTTAAAGTGAGAAAAGTGTAACTCTTCCTTTCTCTTAAATACTTAGAGGTCATTGTAGTGTTATTCACTGGCCTAATTTCAGAATTGTTTCCCAAGGAGAGGGAACAAGATGAGAGCACGGCTGGTCACTGGAGCAGTCAGAGCACACACTTCTATATTAGTTTGGAGTCTTGTGTGGATGCAGTTCACACAAAACATTTGCCAAAGTGCTGTCAGAGCCCACTTGGTACACATCCCCATAGCACATGCAGTCAAGAGTGAAAATGTTGCAATATTGTCAAAATTACCAAAATGTGACTCAGAGGCACACAGTGAGGACGGGCTGTTGGGAGGATGGAGCCTGTAGATTTGTGTGACGCAGGGTTGTCACAGAACTTTGTGGAGATGTCTGGAAGCGCAGTGAAGGGAAGCGTGGTTAAAGGAGGTGTGCTGGGCTGGGCTCATGCTCCTGTCTCCTAGTGCAGTCCAGGTGCTTGGCCAAAGGCAGGGGTGCGGCCAGCCTCACTGGTGGGGGGTGTGGGCCGATTCTGTGAACAGGGCCAGCTGTCTGCTGCTTCCTCCCAAAGCCCCTTGTCACTCATTCTCAGGGCACCTCTTCCCGGCCATTTCTTATTTTTGTGCCCAGATGACACTGGAATGTATCTTGAGCTTAAAGTTAAAGAACAAAAGCTCATTCCCTGGTCTCCTTTCCTTGTTCTCTGGGAGGCTGGTGCTGTCCCCCAAGGCAGCCAGGATGCCTTCTAACTCCTGGAGCTTCTCTAGTCTCGGTGCCGTCTGTTTCTGCACACGGACTTGAACTTCCACAGCAGGTTCTCCTTCCCACATGTCCCATCTCCTTGTGGCTGTGCTCTTTCCTCTGGTGCAGGCCACATCATTCCAAATGTGAACACCTGCAACTTTTAAGGAATGCCTTGAAGATGATTCCTTTACAGAGCACCTTGACGAAGCATCTGTCTAGAGCAGTCATTCTAAACCTTCCTAATGCTGCGGACCTTTAATACAGTTCCTGTGGGTCACGACCCACAGGTTGAGAACCACTGGTGTAGAGCATCTGTGCTACCGGTTGGGGGAGTGGGCCTTGGAGGCGGCCAGGACGCCTTTCCATGTGCAGAGTACCCCAGGCCCTGATTGCACCTCAGAGGTGTTCTCCTTCCCCCACCTGCCAGGATCACTGCCCTCTGCTGTGCAGAGCTGGTTAGGGCCCCAGCTTTCAGAGCTTCCAGGCGGGGAGCCAGGCCCCAGGGAGAGTGGCCACAACTTCAATGTCCCTGTCCCTGGTTCCTCATGTTTAGGGGGTGGAAGATGCAAAAGAGGAGCCAATTACTCTGGCTCTTTAATTTTTTGTTTCTTCATCAGTATGGGATAGTGATAATAGAAATAACAAAAATACCTGCTTTACACTTCACTGAGATGGCAGGTAGTGTGAGGCCTGGCGCTGCAGCAAGGTCAGAACATGTGGGGGGGGCTTCTCCTCTTCTCAGTGCCCTCTCCCCCGCTGGATGTCACAAGAGGAAGCAGGGGAGCAGTGTGGACCCGGAGCAGTGAGGTCCTCCATTTCTTGCTCCCAAGAGCATGAGAGGACTGGGGTGGGGGGCTGGGGTGGAGCTGGGGCTTTTCTACCAGCTCCTGTCCACCAGTTGCTAACCCAGAAAGCTAGCGGGAAAAAATTAGTGGGAATATTAATTTTTATCCCTGCTGATGTAATTGTCACTGCTGTATGAGACATAGCGGATGCAAGGGTTTGATCTAAATAGCACTTTTCTCCTCCTGTGCTACCCAAGCTTTTCCCTCTCAGTCCGTGCAAGTCACCTCAGTCAACACCCAGGACCCCGGCTAAGCAGCACTTAGATGGTGCGGGGAGACATAGTCCAAATAAGATGCTATCGAGCTGTCGGGCTGTGATGGGGTCTTACCTTATGAGAGCCCCTCGGAAGGGCACTGGACTCCATGACTCAGGTGTGAGGATGTGGGGTTAGGAATTAAAGACAGGAGCAGGAGAGACTCTTCCGTTGTGGAAACAAATACAATCTGGAGGGTGATCTTCCAGCAGGAAAGTCCTTCGGTTGGTGTTGCTCCTACGTCCCCTGCTGTCAGGGCACCACACCCTGCACGGTTCAGGTCAGATGCATCAGCCACTGCAGTGGAGGACTGGGACTGACCCTGCCAAGGTCCCTTTTCACCCTGACCTTCTCCAGTGACCTGGTGCCCTGTCCCCCAACCCCCACCCACCAGCACTCTGTGCTACCCAAGGCACTAGGTCTTCCTCACACACCCTTTGTGTGTTAAAATGTAGCTTTTGTTATTATTGGGTATGAGGAGAACAGCTGTCAGGAGGTGACTCCCCCTTGAAAGGATGGTTTCTGGCTCATAGTTCCCAAGGAAAGGGGGTGTGCTACACCATGGGGGCCACATATAGGGGGACTCAGGGCCAGTCAGGAGGCAGAGGGAGGGTCAGCTCTGGGGGAGGAAATGGCCAAGGCAGGACAGGCAGCTGGAGACTGGCTGGTTAGGATAATTTCAGGGCTCTGGGGTGCACTGTGGTTTCGTTGTCTAGTCCCAGACCTGGGGCTCCTGGGGCAGGTGGGTAGTGACTGCAGAAGGGGAAAGCCCCTTGAGAGAGGTGACTGGGAGGGGGGCTCTTGGTTTGCACAGCGAGGGGCACTCCCAGGGGAGTTTAGATGCTCCTTAGACCCTGGGAGTGGTAGCCCTGGGAGGGGCCGTCCCTCCAGGGTCAGCAGAGTCCCAGATGCCAAAGAAATAAGAGACACCGTTAGAACACTTGGTTCTGTCTCTCTCCTCCCCAAGAACTGCTGTGTCTTTCATGGTTATGACACTGGCATTCCTGTCTCTGCCCCTTCTGGTCACTGCTGTGGGGTCCAGCCTCAACCCGTGTGCCGTACTCTTTCCCCCAGGAACCCTCATGACGGGGGTGGGGGGTTCTCAGCAAAGCTGTGCTTCTCAGGGCTTCCCATCAGTCCTACAAAAGTAACACCCAGAGTGTTTTTTTTTCTTCCCTTTTTATTTCAGGTTAATGTGAAGGCACAAACAGCCAGGTCATAATTTTGAATTTGTTAAGTAGAAGCCCTCTTGTAGTTGTGTCCCACACCCCAAAGGTGTGCCACCCACCCCTACCTTGTGCACACTAGTACCCCTGTTGGCTCCCCCTCTCCCATTCCCCCATCTCTCAACTTGAATCCAATTAAGTTTTTCTCCTATGTGGGAGTGTGTTAGTTTGTTTACTGGCTTCATAATAAAATTGAGTACATTGGATATTTGCTTTTCCCGTCTCATGATATTTTACTAAGAGGAATGTGTTTCAACTCCATCCAGGTTAATACAGAAGATGTGAAGCCTTCGTCTTTTCTTAGGACTGAATAGTATTCCAGGTACACGCAGACCACAGCTTGTTAATCCACTCCTGGGGTGGTTTCCTCAGCTTGGCGATTGTAAATTAAGCTGCGATAAACATTCTAGTGCAAATGTCTTTCTGATAAAATGACTTTTTTCTTCTGGGTAGATGCCTAGTGGTGGGGTTGTGGGGTCATTAGGAGGTCTGATTTGAGACCTTTGAGGACTCCCGGGAGTGGACTCTGATGCCCCCTGCCTGCTCTCTGGCTAACCAAGGCTTATCTTTAGTCTCTGACCTACTTGGGTGAGAACAATTTGGGGTGGAGGTGGTGAGGCCCCCTCAGGTGATACTAGGCACACCACTCCACCCCCAGAAGTGCCTGGAAAAAAAATTCCTGTTTCTTCCTTTAACATTCACTTAAATGCTGCCTCTCCACGTTCCAGATGCAACCACTGGAAAGACCGTCTAGCCCATCTGGGTCGTTTTTGCCCCTTCCCGTCTCTGATTTTATGGGCACAGTGTAAAGTTGTGCGGTCTGTATTGCACTGTGCTCCTGGGGCTGAGTGCCTGTGTGCTGTCTGTCAGTGTGCGAGCCTCTCCGGCACCTCTGAGAACAGTCAGTAAGCAGGGCAGGCGTGTAGGGTCAGCAGCCCTGAGACTGCTCCAAGGCAGCGTAAGGAACATCCGGTGGGCTGGCGGAGACCCGAGTCTCCCTCCGATCGGTTCTCAACTGACTCGGCACTCACTGTCCATGGAGTGGGGACGTTCCCAGACCTGGCCTTAAACTGCCAGAAAACTCAGAAAGCTCCTTGGTGGGATGGTAATGGTTTGTCCCTCCCTTGGTGGGAGAATTCGCTTACTAACCTTTGATTTTCCAGCTTAGATCCTTCTCCACTGGGGTTCTAGTGTGTCCTGTGAATATCACCAGATGATTTTCAGACTCGATCCTTTTAGAATTGAATGGAGATTGCCAAAAATGTTTAGAATTTCCTTTTTGCCGTACCCAGCTCTGACTTGCTTTTTTCTTCCTTCTCACTGAACGAACTGCTTTGCATAAACAACAACAAAAAGCAGAATCATCTGTGTTGATAGCTGCTTGTTTTGTGGAGAGGGTATGGCCAGGAATTTTCTCCCACCACCCACCTCCTGTTTTGGCTTCAGGCTCCCATTTCTCCCAGATGAATCTGTCCGCTCCAGGTGATTTGATGGCCTGGTTAATGTAGAAATGGCCCAGGCAAACTACTAGAAAAAGAAAATACAGCAGTTAGGGCATAGAGACCTCCCAGGGCCGGTGTTGTCTCCAGTGGGTGTTTATGGAAGGTCTGTGTTTACAGCCCTCCCCGAGGGCAGAGCAAGAAGAAAGTGGCTTAAATTGCAGAGAGCATTTACAGCTCAAGTTCATCTGTGGTGGGTGGCGGCCTGGTAGGAAATAGAGCATCTCAGGGGACAGTCAAGTTCCCTGCTAGCAACCTGATTTTACTATGGCTTTCTCTTTTTTCACTTTTATTTCTGTGTGTTATCTCTTGAATACCAATTTGTCTGGTCTGCTGCTTACCCAAATAAAACAGGCTCTGTATCCAGGCCACACAGCAATTCATATACCTATTAAAGCTGGGATTTGCATTTGCAAGTAAGCAACCTCTGTGCTTCCTACACTGCGTAAAAATCAATCCATTTCTCCTGGATGTTTACTGTGGATGTTAGATATCAACCTGAATCTGGCTGGTCGTGGAGGAAATATACCTGTGGCTAAGCACGAACTAATTTTCTTTCTTTTCTTTTTTTTCCTCCCAGGATTATACCTTAACCATGTATTTTCAACAATATTGGAGAGATAAAAGGCTCGCCTATTCTGGGATCCCTCTCAACCTCACGCTTGACAATCGAGTGGCTGACCAGCTATGGGTCCCCGACACATATTTCTTAAATGACAAAAAGTCATTTGTGCATGGAGTGACAGTGAAAAACCGTATGATCCGCCTGCACCCTGACGGGACCGTGCTGTACGGGCTCAGGTCTGTGGGCCTCTCAGGGCCAGTTCTGCGGTTGCATGGGGCGTTGTGTTGACTTCCTCACTTGAGGTGGATGCAGTGAGGCTGTGTCCTCAGATTCTTTAGGGCAGCATCCATGAAATACTTTGAGCTTTGGAGGAAGGAAACAAAAATCTCATAGCCATAAGATTTGGGGCATTACAGTTACTATAAATAGTCACCATGCAGTTGAAAACCAGCCTCCTTCAGATTCATTGTGTATAATTGTGTTGCCACATCTAAGAACACAGATTCCACAGACTTCCCGCTTCATAGCCCCGGAGGCCTGTACTAAATAGCGCCCTGACACGGCAGCGGCGTTAATAAATTTTTTTCAGAGCTTTCTGCACAGTTGAAAAAATGTCTGCTGTCCGCATCCTAGGAGCGTCACTGAGCCGGGGCCTGGAGTGTTTATGGGGATGAATGAGTAGGAGGCCTCCCGGTGAGCTGTGCTTCTCTCCAGGTCCCATAATGTCATTCAAATTGGGAAACCAGGCTTCCTTCCTGAGCCCTGGGGAAGAGGACCTGGGTTTTCCTGGTTGCTCTGGAAACCACCAGACCTTTCCATGGTGTTCTCTCACTGCTGCTGTTTAATTATTTTGCACATCATCTTGCTAAATGATGTTCTTAAAACCTGTCTTAATCAGCCTGGGGTTGATTTTGCTCAGAGTTTTTTTTTTTTCTGTCTTACTCTGTTACCTGGGTAGAGTGTTGTGGCGTCATAGTCCACAGCAGACCTCAAACTCCGGGACTCAAGAGACCCCCTTTTTTCAGCCTCCCAAGTAGGTGGGACTACAGGCACCTGCCACCACACCCGGCTAATGTTCCACTGATTTTTGTTTTGCTTTAGAATAGTGTGTGTGTGTGTCTTTCTCGATCTCCTGACCTAAAAGTGTCCTTGAGGCCTTCAGCGGTGGCTCACATTGCCCATGAGGGCATATGTGGACAGCCATGAGAAAAGATGATTCTTAAAATGTGAGTCCAGAGGCTTTGAACTCAGACTCAATAATTCTAAATGGAATAATAATAGTATTCATTTAAATTCACTCTCCTGGCAATTTCCGTGTCTCAAGATGGGTAAAGGGAATTATTTAACATTGACTTAAAATAGAAAATGTTGACTTTCTCAAATCCACAACATATAAAAGCGGAAGTTGGGATTTTAGCAGAGTCAGATGTTTTTAATGGTAAGTGGCACATGTCAGCCACACCATGGTGTCACTTTAGGAAGAGTGTAGCCTGAGGTTTCTTTGGGAGGTTTCTAACATTTTTTGTTTTGGGCTGAAAATGAGAGATGGGGTTATAATATTTTGGGGTTTCTGACAAGCACATCAGCTGTACAGAGGATTATTCAGAAACCTTGTGAACACAGAATAAGGAGACATTTGTCTGCCCCAGCTCCCACACACAGAGAATACCAAAGCAGAAAAATGAATATGTGACGGATGGTGTGTATGTGGGCGTGTGGCATGTTTGTTGGGTCTGTTGTGTGGTGTGTAATGTGTGTATTTGTGTGCTGTGTGGATGTGGTGTGTCACCTGCTGGTAACGTGCCTGGCACGTGTGTGCTGTGGCTGGTATGGTGCTGGTGTGTGTTGGGTTTGGAGTGTGTGGGGCTGTGTGGTGTGTGAGTGGTTGGGGGAGAGCAAAAAGATGGTTTTCTCCATTTGTATTTTTATGCCTTCATCTTCTTACCGGAAGCAAAGTGTGTTATTATGTCTTAGTTAAAAGCAAAGCACTTAAACTCTGTTAGAATGGAATTCTATAATATGCATAAAATATCTGTAATAAATTTCCACTTTCTTTGAAAGTGTTAGATTTCAGGTAAGAGAAAGAGAAACCAAGGGAATCAAAATATTATACCTTTAACACTTGGCCTGTAAGTTTATATGTAAAAGTTAAATAAGGATGTGAGAATAATGGGAAGCTTTTAGTAATAAACTTGGCACAACCTAACGATCTCTCTTTAGTAAAACCTATGTTTAGTATGTCTCTCATACAGCTTTTAAAGCAATAAATGAATTTCTGAATAAGTAGCTATTTTTCTTCAAATGTAGCCTCAATATGCTTCTTAGATCTTTATTTAGAACCTCATGTATTTTTAAAAATTCTTCAGATTTCTGAGAACCTGGACAAGCTATCATAAAGAACATTTCTCACTACAGGCCGACCATCAGATTCTGTGTGTGCTTGGCAGCTCCACTGGGTCATTTGACTCCTTAGAAATTGGCTAATCTAGAAACTTCTGACTTGATTTTTAAAATCACTCGTAGCTGTAGAGATTGAATTGAACTTTTGGACAAAAGGCACATTAGTAATTCAAAACACTGATCATTGTACGAAACTCAAATACACACGTATTCTTTGCTAATCCATGTAAATTTAAAGTACAGTTTATATTTGATAAATATCCATGTGAGGTGAGATGTGCTCACGTGGGTGGCCCTCTGTCCTCTCAGTGGCCCTGGGCCCACCTTCCTCCCTCTGCCATTTTACTGTTGAACTTGACAGGAAGAGCCAGGAGCACACAGCATATGTAACTCTGTCAGGGGTGTCCAACCTGCAGCCTGTGGGCCACATGAGGATTTTACAAGGACTTTAATGTCTGGTCCAAGACAGCTCTTCTTTTTTCAATATGTGGCAGAGGAAAAAATGTTTGGACACCCCTGCACATCATGTCTAGGGGTCACGCCTGGCACAGCTGCAAACTCTGAAGTTAGGCTGCCCTGAGGAGAGTGTTAGACAGCTGGGCTGTCACGGCTGCCCTGTCTGCAGGGCACTGCCAAGGGAGGTCCCCACCCCACAGGGATGACCTCCTCACTGCCTGTGTGCTTGAGATATCTCTGGTTGGACTAGCTGTCTCTCCAGACCTCAAAAAAATGAATTTTCCTTCCCCCACGCCCAGGATGGGTCCCCACCCCTTGGTCTGGCAGTAGCCTGCTCCAGTGGGTGGTAGCTGGGCCACCACTTAGCTCTGTATTCTGCTTGTCTTTTGCCTGCCCGGCTGTCACAGCCACAGAGGCAGTGAGGACTCGTGCTTGATCTAGGCTGGATGAAAGCCATGGCCTTGACTACAGATGAACAGTCCCTGACGCGAGTCTGTACGTCAGCTCAGCCTTATTCTGGGAAATCTTTAATCCTTACCTCTGATGACTCGGCAAAAGAGGCAACGGCCACTCGTGCGGGTGCTTGAGAGGGACCACATTCTTGCAGCCTTAAAAGGTTGTTTTAAATCATGAACCATTTCCTTTGTGACTGTTGGAGCCTGAAACTTGGGCTAAGGCTACCCTGGCTCTGAGCTCAGCTGAACTGACAGTGGACTGAACCCCCTGCAGAGGCCAGGGCAGCAGGCAGTGGAGGAGAATGCCGTGGGCAGGGCATGAGCACCATCCTGAAATAAAGCACAAGTTCTTTGAAAATTTCCTTTGGGCAGCTAAACCTTTTAAGAAACAAGGAAGATACCGGCTGAGCGACTTGTGGGCTCTGGTCTGTCCTGATTACAGATGTCCTGTTGTTTTCTTTCTGATGCTTTCTGTGAGAAGGTGGAGTCATCACCCTTCTTCCCGACTGTGTTTCTCAGTCTCCCGGTCCTCTGCTGCCAGAATGTCTCCCCTTTCATCATTCAGGACACTTTGGAGCATGATTTTTTCTTCACACCTTGCATTTCCCATTTTTGGACTATTTCTCTGATGCTGAGAATTGGTGAGAGGGGTCACAAAATAGCATTTGATTTGTTCTCAAAAGCACCTGGGTGTCTGAAGTTGAGTCATCAGAACACAGTAATCCACATCTCACCTGAGAAGCTCACTACAAATCTGGTGGGCAATATATTGCAAGTTCTGCCTTGTGGCTCAAAAGTGCTTAAAATCATCAAAGCAGCCATTTCTAATGCTTAAAAGATTGAACGCAATATAAAGCTAGAACTTGCATCAGAACATTCAGATAAGGCCGGCATCTGGTTCTGAAACTGTGTTCTTGTTCTGAACGTGGTTCTGGGTCAGAAGCTTTTCCCCCCAGAAAAGATGGGAACTCACAGAAGTGTGAGTGCAGGCGCCCAACTCTAGTACCTTTGTTTTGTTACTCTCTTCCAATTGCTATAATGAAGCCAAATGACATATTGATAAATTGCTTTCTTGACAAGAAGGATTATGCCAATTCACACTCCCCTCAGCTGTAAAGTATTAGTATACGTTAGCTTTAGGATTGCAATACCTGCTTTGGAATTTGTTATTCCTTAGGCCACTGTAAATAATCTATCCATTCTCTTCATCTCTCAAGGTTGGTGAAAATCACCAGTCTCACTTTGAACCCAGGGTCAGACCTTCCTCTGCGCCCATCCCTGCTCCAGCAGCACTGTGTCCCTCCCTCCTTCTAAGGGCGGTCTGGGCTTCTCTTCAGACTCTCCCCTGCGCTCTCATTTGACGAGCTTAATTGAAACACAGTGACTTCTTCATCTTCCATTGAACAGAGACCACCTGAGCTGGTTGTTCCCACTCTCCCTCCTTCCCCCCCGTGGAGACAGGGTCCCTGGCCATTTTGAGCAGTTTCCCCTTGTTGTCCTGCCAGAATGTGAGTTCTAGCCAGTTGCTTTCTACGGCACCCCTACTGTGCACCCAAGTGAACAGACTCCCCTTCTGCTCTTCAGAGACAGTGAGGATGTCCCCGTCGTAGGGTCTTTGCTGGACCCTGTAGTCTAGATGCTCACAAATGTTTTAACATCATCATAGCGTACTTGGGGAACGTTCAGCTGTCAGTTTCCCAGGGAAGCCCCTTCTCTGATCATCCATTCACTGTCTATTACATCACCTTGTTTGATTTTTAACACAGCGCTTACCCAGATAAGACCTCATCTTGCCAATTTCTTGCATTTCTCATTGACTCTCTGTCCCATCCGTGATGATGGGGAAGCTATGGCCAGAGTATAAGACTTCCAGAGAAAAGAGCTGTTTCTGTCGTGGTCATTATTCCAGCCCCCATATTAGAGTGGTGCTTGGGGAAAAGAATAAAATAAGTATTGCACCAGGGCTAACTTAGAATTCCAATTCATCTTTCTACAGTGCTTATATTGTCATATTTTTCATGTAGATTTTCAATTTGTTGGAGATACCTTGGTGTAGGATGCAAGGTGGCAATTTGAGTTTTTTTGTTCCTTGTTGCTTAGGTATTTGCCCCAGTACTTGCTGGTTTATTCTTTCACATAAATTTTAGAATCACTTATAGTTTGTGGTATTTGCTAGGATTACACCCATTAAACATGCCCTTGGGAAGAACCAAAGCTGCGCTCCAGGTATCTTCCGCCTGTCCTGCGTGAACAGGATGCCTCTGCCGGCATTCTTTATGGCGTTTTTGTTTATGGCTTTCATTAAATATCTGTCATTTTCTCCTTCAAGGGCTCGTTCATTTCTTGGCAAGTTTATTTCTGTTTTTTAAAAGTGTGGTGCTATTAGGAACGGGATCACTTTTCCATTAGTTTTGCAGCTGGCTTCCCTGGTATGTGGGAAAGCTGGAGGTGTATTTGTATATCATAGTCTTTATGTCCAGCCAGGCTAATCTGTTATCTTCAACAGTTAGTTAATCCTCTTGAGGATTTTAGTCTTATAATCATATTGCTTATAATGATTATTTTTTAATCCTCATTTTCAGTAGGTTTTTATTTATTTATTCATTTATTTATTTACCTATTTGTTTTTTGAGATAGAGTCTCACTCTGTCACCCTGGGTGGAGTGCTGTGGCATCATAGCTCACAGCAACCTCAAAGTCTTGAGCTCAAGGGATCCTCTTGCCTCAGCCTCCCAAGTAGCTGGGACTATAGGCATCTGCCACAATGCCTGTCTATTTTCTTTCTGGAAATGAGGTCTGGCTCTTGCTTAGGCTGGTCTCAAACTTGTGAGCTCAAGAAATCCACCCTCCCTGGCCTCCCAGAGTGCTGGGATTACAGGCATGAGCCACCACACCTGGAAATCATTTTTCTTATTTAACTTGTCATTTTGATATGTTAACTTCCTACTTTGATCCAGTTTTTAAATTTTTTCATTGTAAACTGACGATTTATAGTTGTATATATCTATGGAGTAAAAAATGGTGTTATAATTTCTGAATACACTGCAGAATAATTAAATCAACTCAGTTAATACATTTGTCTAACTTTTTTGTGGTAAGAACATGTGAAATTCACTCTCAGCAATACTGAAATTTGTCATGCTCTGTTATTATCTGTGCTCACCGTGTTCTGTACTAGTTTTCAAGAACATATTCCTCCTGCCTAAGATTCCGTATCATTCAGCCCAGTTCTCCCCAGACCCTCCCTCTGCAACCATCACTCTACTCTCCATTTCTCTGGGTTCTATTACTTAAGATTCCACGTTAGTGAGAATATGTGGTATTCACAGTTCCATGATTGGATTAATCTATCTAGCATAACCTTCTCCAATTCCATCCCTCGTGTTGCAAATGACGGAATTTCTCCCCTTTTCTAAATAGTGTTCTGTTGTCTGTAGACACACATCACGTTTGGTTTAGTAATGTTATGGCGCTGATTTGTCCATTCATCCAGGGAGACACACTTTGCTCATAATGTTCCATAATTTGGCTACTGTTCATCGTTCCTCATTGAACATGGGGGTGCAGATAGCTCTTCAACAAACTATTTCAAACATGTTGGGGAAATACCCAGAACTAGGAATTACTGAATCAGATGGTAATTCCATGTTTAGTTATTTTTTGAAAAATTTTCATCTGGTTTTCCATAATGCATGCACTAATCTATCTTTTCATCCTTCAGTGTATAAGGGTTCCCTTTACTCCACATTCCGACCAACACTTGTTATCTTTCACGTTTTTAATAATAGCTGTTATAACTGGTGTGAGATGGTATCTCATTGTGGTTTTAATTTGCATCTCCCTAAAACTTAGTGATGTTGAGCATTTTCTCATATATCTTGTTGGCCATGGGTATGTCTTCCTTTGAGAAATGTCTAATTAGCTCTTGTGTCCATTTTCTAATTGTTTGTTGTTGTTATTTTCTTGCTGTTGAGTTCTTTGAGCTCTTTATTTTGGATATTAACCCCTTCTTGGATGTATTTCTCCCAATGTGTAGGTTACCTCTGTACATTAACTCTTTTCTTTACTGTGCAGTAAGCTTTTTAGTCTGATACAAACCTGTTTGTCTTTTTTTTTTTTTTTTGGCAGTTTTTGGCCAGGGCTGGGCTTGAACCCACCACCTCCAGCATATGGGGCCGGTGCCCTACTCCTTTGAGCCACAGGTGCCTCTCATATCTATTTTTAATTCTGTTACTTATGCTTCTGGGGTCAAATTTATAAAAAATGTTGCCCAGGCCAACTTGAGGTAATTTTTTTCCTATGTTTTCTTCTTCCAGTTTTATGGTTTCTGGTCTTATGTTTAAGTTTTAATCAATTGTGAGTTGGTTTTTGATATGGTGGGAGGGAAATGTCCAGTTCTATTATTCTGCATGTGAATATCTAGTTTTACCAACACTATTTATTGAAAAGACTATCCTTTTCCAATCTTGCCACTGTTATAGAATAATCAGTTGACTGAACGTGTGTGTTTTATTTCCGAGCTCTCTATTCTGTTCCACTGGCTAATGTATGTATTTATTTACCAGTGCCATGCTGTTTTAATTAGTGTAGCTTTGTGGTATAGTTTAAATCAAATAGTGTGATTCTTCCACCTTTAGCTCATACTTAATTTGGTTATTTGGGGGTGTGTGTGTGTGTATGTGTTTCCATGTAAATTTTAGGACTTTTTTCCTATTTCTTTGAAAAATAACCTAGGAATTTGATAGAGAATGCATTGAAACCTGTATACCTCTTTGACATTTCAGTGCTATTAATTCTTGTAATCAGTGAAAATGGATATCTTTCCATTTATTTGTGTCTTCTTCAGTTTAATTAATGTTTTATAATTTTCAGTATATAGATCCTTCACCTCTTTAAATAATTCCTAAGTATTTGATTTTGTTTCACAATTATTGTAAATAGTATTTTTTTTTTTTGAGACAGAATATCACTTTGTCACCCTTGGTAGAGTTCAGTGGCATCTTAGTTCACAGCAACCTCAAAACCTTGGGCTCAAATGATCTTCTTACCTCAGCCTCCCAAGTATTTGGGACTATAGGAGCCTGCCACAAAGCCTGGCTATTTGTAGAGATGAGGTCTCACTCTTCCTCAGGCTGATATGAAACTCCTGAGCTCAAGCAATCCACCTGCCTTGACCTCCCAGAGTGCTGGGATTACAGGCATGCTAGGATTGTTTTGTTGATTTTTTATTTCAGATAGTTCATTGTTCTTCTGGGGTTTGTGTGTTGATTTTGTATCCTGTGACTTCAGTGTATTTTTAAAATTAGATCTATAGTTTTTTGGTGGAATCTTTTATTTGAGTCTTCTTTTTTCTCAGTCTAGCTAAAGGCTTGTTGATGTTTTTAACTTTTAAAAAGTCCAGCTCTTAGTTTTATTGATCTTTTGTAGTTTTTTAATCTCTATTTCTGCTCTGATCTTTATCATTTTCTTCCTTCTGCTAACTTTGGCCTTAGTTTTTCTTCTTTCTATTTTTTTGAGGTACAACATTGGACTGTTCATTGGAGATCTTTCTTCTTTTTTGATGTAAATATTTATTGTTATATACTTTTCTCTTGAAACTGCTTTTGCAATATCCCATAGTTTTTTGTAATTTGTGTTTCCATATTTTAAAATTTCCCTGTTAATTTCTTCATGACCCATGGGTTGTACTTGAGTATGTTTTTTAATATCCATGTATTTGCAAATTTTCTGAAATCCTGTCATATAGCAATATATCTCACCCTTCAGATCCTTCAATATTTGTTTATATATTTAGTGTCCTTATATTGGGTGCATATATATTTACAATTATTACATCATCTTGATAAATTAACCCCTTTATCATCATAAAATGTCCTCTTTTGTTCCCTTTTAGAGTTTTTGACTTAAAAACATTTTGTCTGATGTAAGTGCAGCTACCCCATTCTCTTTTGGTTTGTATGTGTGGAATATCTTTTTCTGTCCCTTTACTTCCATTCTGTGTGTGCCCTTAAAAGTGAGGTGATTTTCATGCAGGCAGCATATAGTTGGGCCCTGGTTTCCCCTCCTCCCAACTCAGTCCCTCTGTCTTTTTATTGGAGAATTAATACGTTTGTGAGTTCTCTAGTTGGCTGGGTCACTGCCTTTGCTCTGATGTTGGGTGGAACTGCTAGCTGGGCTTCACTATTTGGTGAAACCACCGACTAGACTCTGTTATCAGGCAAAGCTGCTGGCAAGGGACTCTCATGACTCCTGGTTAGGCTCACATGATGTCGTCTCCACCTGGGCAACTCACTATTTGGGATCTGCAGTTATGTAGGGCTGTAGGCCAGGCTCCAAGCTTAGGTGAAGTTGTTGCTTGGGAAGGATGGTACCAGGGGCTGTGCTGCTTAGACTTGCACAGTTAAGGATTGCCTCCCTGCCAGGTTGGAACCATGTGGTCAGTGGTCAGCCTTTGGTTGAACTGAGTGTTTGACATGTGTCAGACAGGTCTTGTCCCTTTGCTTCTCTGGAATGTATGGAGTTTGAAATCCCCTTGCCTGGGTAAGGTGATTCATTAGCTTTTGGCTGAATGGAGCCACTTCTTAAATCTCACTACTTGGGCAGGGTCATTGCAGAGGGTTTTTGGCTGAGTGGAGTTTCTACTTGACTTTCTGGGTCAAGCTGGTCCAGCCTCTGTGCTTCTGCAAAGTGTGCAGGGGTGGGAGTCTCCCCAACTAAGTGTGTTCCCAGGCTGGACATGGACACTAGCCAGCTAGGGATATCCTCTCCCACCCTGATCTATTCTTCAATTCTTACAGTAAATCTTATTTTATCATGGTGGATAATACTGTTTAAAAAATTATCATTTGCCCCATGGTTAACTTATAACTTTTTCCTATAAAATCATTATTCAATCAGCCTATTAGAAATAAGAGCAACTTGTGACCTAGTCACAATGCAATGTCCCCTACTAAACATTTTGCTCAGTAAGCTTTGAAATTTTTCTACTCTGGTGAAATATGGACCGTTCTCATGGTGTTCCTGCCAGTGTTTTAGTGATTTATCTTTTCTATATGTGTGTAACACAGGCATTCTCAATGCTGTGTTTAATACTAAATTCAGACTTAGCATTAACATTTTCCCTTTCCATAGCCCACCCCTATTTCAGGCTGGATCCTGCATTGGCAAAGGGAGGGGACTTGGCACCTCACCCTCCACTCCCTGTACATCTCTTTCCCCTTCGCTGCCAAGTTTGATAGATTATATATGACTTTTCTAATTTTGAAGGTTTATTTTGGGAGGTGGAGAAAAATGGATAAAATGTTTTATTTTAACTGGTACCATGTTCTGGTGGCTTAAGTACTCTCTGTCTTGGAAGATACTGGGATTGACTCTTCTCCAGAAGATTTCTTAACCAGCATTGGCTGTTGGGGATGGAGAAGGCTGTTTTTCTATCCATAGAGTCTCTTGGGACTCCTCCACATAGCTCTGGGAATCCATCCTTTAAGTCATCATTTCTGTCTCTCTTCATCCAGAGGGGTGGGCCTTATTGTAGATAAGGCCCTTCATTTCTTTCATGTAGGTTGCATGTGCTCATCAGGAACTAGGCCTGCATGTCTAGAGTAAAAGGCTAATTTCTAGTCAGTCTCACTTTTGCCACCTCAAGACTAGTTTTCTGACATATGAAGCAGGCACTGTTACTTCTTGACTTCCACTTGGAAGGTGCCACTTCTCTTAAAGATAGATGTTAACTGTCTCAAGAAATTTATTCCCGAATTTCCTCTCTCATTAATCTGACCTCTATTGACTTCATGGCTTGCATGAAGTTTCCAAGAAACAAGAACCAATTTATTGATACTTCCTAGGTATCTTATCTAATATAGAGGTGATGGACAGAACCCCGCTATGGTCTGAATGTCCCCTCCAAAACTCATGCTAAATCTTAACCCACATCACGGCACTATTATAAGATGGGGCCTTTAACAGATGATTGGATCAAGGTAATGTATAATCCATTCATGGATTAATGGATTAATAGGTTTCATGGGAGGGGAATGGTGGCTTTATATGAAGAGGATGGGCACCCAAGCTGTCACATGAGCACATCACCCCTCTTTCCATGTGGTATCTGGGCCATCTTGGAGCTCTTCACAGAGTCCTCACCAGCAGGAAGGCTGTCACCTTCTTCAGGTGGATCCTCTCAACCTTGCACTTCCCAACCTCCAGAACATTAAGAGATAAATTTCATTTTTCATGAATTACCCAATTTTAGGTATTCTGTTATAAGCAATGGAAAATGAACTAATGCAGGCATTCTCATATATTCATTCATATGTGAGCCATACCATATAGACTCTGTTAAATACATTAATGGATTGTATGTCTTTATGCTTCTTTTGCATTTTATCATAACGAATCAAATAGACTTCTCCTTATTTGTTCTGGAAACAAACAATAGATATGGCAAATATCTATTTCTAAAAGGGTTGATGATCTTGTAAGTATTTAAAGACTTACCCATAACTATGTACTAAATATGAAATATTTTTAAAGGAAACTTTTAATAAATGCATGCTACTTTGAAAAGCATCTTGAATAACATTTTCCACTTGGACACACGTGGCTTCAGTTTCTTTAATACTTGCAGTTGTTCTCTTTAAGTTTTCTTCTTGTCTTGATCTTGAGAACTCATGTTTTTCAGAGAAATATCTTTTTTATCTGAACTTTGCAATCGTTAGCATGCATATGTGCATTGTTTTATATTTGTAAGCTGCTAAGAACATATTTTTATAGTCTCTTCATTTATAATTGTGTTCATTAGAATCCAGAAATATTTATCTATATTTTTAAACGTCTTGCTTTTGATTTTATGATTCTATTCATTAATTTCTATTATATATTTATAAATACCTTCCTACTTTTATTTGTAAAGATTTTATATTGGGAAGCAACACCAGCAAAATGGCAGACTAAGAAGCTCTAAAGTGTTCTTCCTCCATAGAAATATCAAAGGTACCTAGAAGTTATCTCAACCAACCTTCGTGGCCTTTTTACTTGCCATTTTTCCCATCTACTCTCTGGAGGAGCAGTTCAGTCCTGAGCATGTGGCCTTGTTCCCAGTTCTCCCTCTCCCATCAGAGGGAGCAGACCAAACCTTGCCATGTACATATGTTCTAAACTGTCTGGAGGAGGCCTGGGGGACTAAAGCAAGATGCTCATCCCTGTTCTGCACATCTCAGAATGTAAGCAGAGAAAAAGACAGGTGATACTTACAAAGGCAACAAGATAAAGACAAACCTTGTGGAAAGAGATTGGGGTGGAAACATAAAATAGACCACCTAAAGCTCAAAGGAGAAAGTGGGATCAGACTTTTAGGGAAATTGGGTCATTCAAAACAGCCACATACAGGAGAAGTTAGAAAAGCACACACATGTCTGTGCAAGACACATGCTCATGAAAGCCCCAAGAACAACTATGTTTTTGCTTCCATGTGGTCCCCAGGGTGAGCCTCGCTGAGTGGTTACAAAATGCTCCAGCACACAGACAATCTGCAAAGACTGAGAGAGGTGGCTATTCTCTGTTTTGGGTTTGTGTAGATTTTTTTGTTTATTTGTTTCAGCTCTTGGCACTCAAAGAAATTATTGCAAAAACATTAGCTGAGCATCAGCTAAAGGAACAGAGATTTCACTGATAGCACTTGACAAGGAATCTTCTTCTTTTGAAGTGTCTCAAAATAAATGGACTACTAAATATGGAAACAGTGAACCTTGGGGAAAGGGGAGATTCTGATTTTCAGAGTTATTACATTATAATAATTACATGCCCAGTTTTCAGGGCAAAAAAAAATCAAAGCTTATAAAGAAGAAGGAGAACATGGTTTATTCAAAGGAGTGGAATAAATTGGCAGACACCCAGATGTAGGACTTTAAAGACTTTAAATAACCTGTCTTAACTAGTCAAAGAGGTAAAGGAAAACATGGACTAAAAACTAAAAGGATGTGGGGGAAATTATATATGAATAAAGTTAACAAAATAAAATAAGCAAAGAAATAGAAATTATGAAAGGGAAACAAACAGAAATTGTGAAATTGCAAAAGACAGTAACTGATAGGGAACATTGACCAGAAGGGTCCAACAAGATATTTGAGCAGGTCAAAGAAATAATCCCCAAGCTTTAAGATCAGGCAGTTAAAGTTGATTCTGAAAAACAAAAAGAAAGAGGTGGGGATTCAGGGACAATATAGCTGACCAGAGACACTGACTGTGGGGCCATCTCATAAAGAAGGAAAAGTTTTAAATGGAAAAGAAAAAAACCTAACAAACTAGCAGTCATACAATAGGTGCGATTCCAAGGATAAACACCAGAACCACAAGATTCCATGAGAAGTTGCAGAGCTGAACAAGAAGGAGCAAGATATCAGCAAAAGACAAACTCAAAGACACTTATAGCTCAGTAAGAAGGATTTGGAAGGAAATGGTCTGTCCTTCATGTGGAACTAGGGGGAACCCTGAATAGCAACTTAACCTTCTGCAATAAGAATGAAGCAGGAAGCATCATGTTACCAGGCTGTCCTATGGTGCCATAGTAACCAGTACAGCACGGTGCTGGCAAAGGGGCAGAGGCACAGACGGATGGAAGCAGAGAGCCCAGATATGAAATCATCCTCATATTCCCATCTGTTTCATGATAGGGTGGTTAAGGACATACACTAGGGAAGAGCATTCCTATTCAATCAGTGGTGCTGGGAATACTGGTTAGCCATGTGTGGAGGACTGGGGCAGGCTTTGCACCTCTCTCTACTCACAAATGTTGACTCACGATGGATAGAAGACTTAAGCCTGAGGCAGGAAACTATGGGAATCCTGGGGGAGAACACTGGAGGAACTCTTCTAGATATTGGCCTGGGCAGGGAGTTTATGAAGAGGACCTCAGGGGTAATCACAGCAGCTGGAAATGGGACTTGATCAAACTGGAGGGGGCTTCTGCACAGCAATAGACAGACAGTTGAAGGAGTAGGTAGACAGCCCAAGAGTAGGGGAAAATATTCACATGCTGTCCAGCTGATAAAGGACAGATAACTAGAATCTATGGGGGAACTTAAGCATATCATCGAGAAGCAACCAGACAACCCTATTAAGAGGTGGTTGGAGGACATGAACAGAGACTTTTTAGGAGAGGATATACAAATAGCCAAAAAGTCATTTGATCCAGCAGTCCCACTGCTGAGTATATACCCAAAGGAAAAAAGGTCATTTTACAAAAAGGACACCTGCACTCAAATGTTTATAACAGCACAATTTACAATTGGAAAGATGTAGAGACAACCAAAGTGCCTGCCAATACACGAAAGGATTAGTAAAATGTGGAATGTGCTTACTATGGCCTGATACTCAGAAATTTTTAAAAATGGCAATCTCGTATCTTTTGTGACAACCTGGATGGAACTGGAAACCATTCCTCTAAGTGAAACATCAGAAGAATGGAGAAAGAAACACATATGCTCACTGCCAAACTGGAACTAATTGATTAACCATTAATGCACATATGGAAGTAAAACTCAGAGGGAGTCAAGCTGAGGGGGAAGGGGACAAGGAAATTCACACATACTGGTTACGGTGCATATTATCTGGGTAAAGGACACACCTTAACTCATTCTGTACAAAAACAAAGTAAGCAAAACTTATGTACCCCCTAATATTCTGAAATTTAATAAAAGGAAAAAAAAGATTGAAGAAAAGTGAACAGAGCTTAAGGAACTCATGTGAAACCATTGAGCAGATCAAAATTGTGGAGTAAAAATCAACATATAAAATTCAATTGGATTTCTATATACTAATGATGAACAACTCAAAAAGGAAAAGAAGAAAGTCATTCCATTTACAACAGCATCTAAAAAAATGAAAAACTTAGGAAAAAATTTAATTGTTGAGTCAAAAGACTTTCACATTAAAAATATAAAATGTTGTTGAAAGTATTTGAAGAAGAAAAATAAATGGAAAGCCACCCCATGTTCCTGGATCAGATGGCCTACGTTAGGATGGCAGTACTCCCTCAGTGATCCACTTTAATTCAGTTTCTATCAGAATTCCAGTGTCATCATTTTGCAGAAATGGAGAAACCCATTCTAAAATTTATGTGGAAACTCAAGGGATCCCAGATATCAAGAACAATCTTGAAAAACGAAGGTAGGTGGAGTCCTCAAATCGCCTGATTTCAAAACCTACTGCAAGCCAAACAGACTGGTCCTGTCAGAAGACAATACATAGGAAAGCAATGTAACAAAATAGAGACCCCCAAACAAATCCTGGCCCTTGACAAGTGCGCTCAGACTGTGCAGTGGGTAGTGGTAGTGTCCTTAACAAACAGTGCTGGGCCAAACTGAATATACACATGTGCAATCCTGAAGTTGGGCCTTACTTCATACCATGTACAAAAGTTTACCAGAATAGATCAAATACCTAAATGTAACAGCTGAAACTATAAAGCTCTTAGAAGAAAACAGGAGAAAAGCTTCATGACATTGGATTTGGCAATAATTTTTGGATATTACAATAAAAGTATAAGCAAGAAAAGAAATCTTTTCTAGATGTAATCTTTTCTTGATGTAATCTAGACTACATCAATATTAAAGACTCACGTGCAAAAAAGAACACGGTTGGCAGAGGGAAACGGCAGCCCACATAGTTAGAGAAAATGTTTGCGAATTATAAATCTAGGAAAGGGTTAATGTACATAATACATAGATGTGTCGTAGAAGTCAACAATAAGGACACAGGCAAACTGGTTAACCAGTTTTATGTAAGCATTCCAAATTGTATATAGAATCAGCAGATTATAGCCCATAAATGCATTAGTGTACACAGTTAGGATTTAATAAAAAATTGTTATGAGAAAAAAATAATGAAAATTACATGTTAATATAACTAATATGTTTTATGAAAATTATGTTTTACAAAAAAAAATGGGCGACGGACTTTAACAGACATTTTTCCAATGAAACTGTACAAATGGCCAATAAGTACATGAAAAGAGGGTCAACATTTTTAGTCGTGAAGGAACTGCAAATCAAAACAATGATGAGATATTATTTTACATATATTAGCATCATGGCTGTTATTAAAAACAAGGAAAAGAACAAAAATTGGCAGAGCCAAAGAGAAACTGGATCCTTAGGGACTCGCTGGTGGTGATTTAAACAGATTCAGTCACTGTGGAAAACAGTACGGCTGTTCCTCAAAGTAGGGTGGATCACCTGAGCTCACAGGTTCAAGACCAGCCTGGGCCAGAGTGAGACCTCCTCTCTAAAAATAGCCTGGTGTAGTCCCAGCTACTCAGGAGGCTGAGGCAGGAGGATCACTTGAGCCCCGGAGTTTGAGGTTGCTGTGAGCTGTGACACCATGGCACTCTATCCAGGGTGACAAAGTGAGAATGTCTCAGAAAAAAATTTTTTTTAAACCTAGGGTTCAGGAGTGCCACCTCGAGATATATACCAAGAGATGCAAAAAAATGATTCACACATGGTGCACCAGTGTTATAGAACCATTACTCACAGGAGCCAAGTTACAGAAACAACCCCAATGTCTACCAAGAGATGGATAAACAAAATGGGGTTTCATACTCGCCGTGGAATAGTGTTCAGTCTTAAAAAGAAATGAAATTCTGAAGCACGCTACAACACAGATCAGCCTCGAAAACCATATGGTGAGTGAGCTAAGCTGGAAGGAAAGGACAAATACTGTATGATTTCACTTGTAGAAGGTTCTAGAATCGGTCAGTTCCTGCAGGCAGAGTGGACTAGAGATTAACCAAGGTGGGGAGGTGGGGTGAGTAGGAGGAAAGCACAGGAAGACTGGTTAATCAGTTTAGCGTAAGCCCAAGAGTGGGTGGTACTGCTTGGGACAAAGAAAAAATTCTAGAAATGGGCAGTGGTGGCTGCACCTGAGTGCGACTGTGCTTAATGCCCCTGAATGAAGTGACACATTTGATAATGTGTATGTTTTATTCCAATTAATAATATTCCTTTATGGTTTTATGTTTCATTTCATCAATAATTTGTTGATGTGGATGCCTTTTATTTCTGCCCTGTTTAATAAGGATGCGTTCCTTACCCGTTTCATCTCCTCTGCATCTTGTCTATCAGCTTCTCACTGTTGTCGGAGCTTTGTTTCTTTACCTCTGCCTTTGGGAAGATTCTACAAATTTTTCCTCTCCTTTCTCCTTCTCCAAGCCAGCACCAAAGTCACCTGAGAACATTGTCCAGGAAATTCAGAATATAGATCCGTCCACAACATTCTGACTCAGAATCCAAACTGTAACAAGATCTCTCAGTGATTCGTGTGCCAATAAAATTTAAGAAGCCTGCCATGTCATTAAATGATTCTCAGCCATGTCAATTCTACTGTCTTAGTGTTTATTTCAGCACTTTGGGCCAAGGCAGGCAGATTGCTAGAGGTCAGGAGTTCGTCTAAAATATAAAAACTAGCTGGGTGTTGTGGCAGGCACCTGTAGTTGCAGCTACTCGGGAGGCTGAGGCAGGAGGATCACTTGAGCCTTGAGCCCAAGAGTTGAGGATGCTGTGAGCTGTGATGACGCCAGGGCACTCTAGCTCTTCTGTGGCTGGGCCTCCTTGCATCCCTCCCCGGGTGGCAGCTGCTTTTGTCTTTGCCTTCCTCTCAGATGCTCTTTCATTCTCTCTGCCCTTATTTCAGAGATGCCGGGTGGGCTCAGACATGTAGCTTCCAGACTTTTCAGCTTTCATTTTCTATGCTTCCATAGCTTTTTAAAGAAGACCTTTTTGTTGTGTTCAGAATGCTTATTCTTAGGAAAGATCCGTTTAAGCACAGTAATTTTCTAGGGACGGTATGGATGTGATGATCTTGACCATTTCAGGGTCATTGTCATGTGGGAGCTTTAGCCTTTCGGGTATCAATCTGAAGATGAGGTTAAGGTGCTCCATTTGTTACACTTAATTGCCATTTACTGACAATGGGTCTTTCTCTTTGAGGGGAGGGTCAGCTGGCAGACCATGAATTCAGACAGGCTGTGGTGTTGTACTTGAAACAGAGACTTGACCGGCACACATGTGGTGTCTTCCAGTGGTGACTTTCCTTCACGCCTCTGGGTCTCCTGCTTTTGCCGACATCTCCCCAATCACCTTCATCCAGGGAGTTTTGTTTCTAAAGCAAGAAAGGCCGAGCGCCTGCTGTGGTTTCAGCCCTGTCCAGAGGAACTCCCTGTAGTCCCAGAGACAGGCCTCATGGGTGCCGTAGATTAGCAACCGCCACTCACACAAAGGTGGCTACTGAGAACGTGAATGTGCTTAGGACCTCAGGGGAACTAAATTTTTGATTTAATTTAATTTAAATTCATTTAAACTGTAAGTATAGCCACACATGGCTAGCAACTGTGATTTGGGGCAATGCAGTTTTGGATTGTGAAGCCCCCAAATGCTGTAATTAGATCCCTATAGTTGGGGTGACTCCAAGTGCTTTCCTGATAATCTCAAACTGTTTTCCCCTCCTCTTCAGAGGGCTGAATCTGGGGTGTTTTCCTTAAGAACGTCTCAATCTATCTATCCAGACAGTTCCTTTCCTGAGAGGCAGCACTCTAGGATCTAAGACGTTGATTTTTTTTAAATTTCAGATTAATATTAATTTCAGATTAATATTTGGTTAAATATTAACCAAACAATTAGGTTACACTTGTTAGGTAAGGTCCCTGTTGTAGTTGTGTCCCTCCCTGAGGAGCGGTGCCATGTACCCCTACATTGTGCCGGTCCCTCCCTGAGGAGTGGTGCCATGTACCCCTACATTGTGCCGGTCCCTCCCTGAGGAGTGGTGCCATGTACCCCTACATTGTGCCGGTCCCTCCCTGAGGAGCGGTGCCATGTACCCCTACATTGTGCCGGTTAGGTGGGAGCTCACCGGTCCCCTTCCTTCCTCCGCTCACCTCCTCCCTTCTTCCCCCTCCCTCCAAGTTGAATTCAGTTGAGTTTTTCTCTCATATGAGCATATATTAGTTCTTCTTCTGGCTTCATATTAGTGTTGAGTACATTGGATACTTGCTCCTCCATTCTTGGGATACTTTACTAAGACGCATGTGTCCACTTCCATCCATGGTAATACAAAAGATGTAAGATCTCCATCTCTTTCATTGGCTGAACAGTATTCCATGGTGTACACATACCACAGCTTGTTAGTCCATCCCTGGGTCGGTGGGCACTTACATTGTTTCCACATCTTGGCCATTGTAAATTGAGCTGTAAAAACAATATGGTGCAAATGTCCTTATGATAAAAGGGTTTTTTTTCTTCTGGGTAGATACCTAGTAATGGGATTGTGGGACTGAATGGAATGGGAGGTCTAGTTTGAGTTCCTTGAGGATTCTCCATACTTCCTTCCAAAAGGGTTGCATTAGTTTGCAGTGCCCCCAGCAGGGGAAAACACACTTAGGTTTTAATAGTCAGCACCGTTGCCAGCTATTACCTTTGCATAGGCATCACCATATTCCTTGAAAATTAGACAGAGGCACGTCAGGCCTCCCTTGCCTGATATGAACACTGATTTCACAAAGATTGGTCTTCCTAAGTGACGGCAGATTTATTTATGCTTAAATATAGAAACAGATGTTCCTACTTCAGAAAAATGCCATCTAATAAGGGTTTTACTACCCTGTGCCCCTCCTGAGAGGTCGCAGGCTGTGATTCCTGTTTGTAGGTTTTCCAGCGCGCAGTTACTGGTATCAGGTGTCCACTGCTGCTCGAGCGCTCCGTAACATCTGGCCACTCTGAGTGCTGTCCGTGCCCCTTGCCTGTGTATCTGGGTGATGAATGAACATCTGGGATCCTAGCTGGCTCCCTCATAGGTGGGCGTGTGGGACCTGTTAGCTCATGGGGTCTCTCTGAAGGGACAAGTGGGCATCTCAGTCCCGCTCCCTCTGTCCCTTCTTCTGGAGGGACCAGCTGACCCTTCTAGGCATGACTGTCTCACAGCAGAGACAGAAGCTCAAGAGGAAACCAGAAACACAGAAGGCCTCCTTGGTCCTAAGTATGAGACTGGCACACTGTCAAGTTCAAAGTCAGCTCATATGCATGAAGTGGGCGAACAGAGGGCTCCACTTTGAAGAGAAACGCAGATGGGGGGCTACCAGAGTGAGTCCTGAGAAGGAGGGAGGAATGGGTTGCCACCATGGTCAGCCAGCCCCAGTGACTTTCCGAAGTACTTGCTTTAAGAAAACACTTGATCTGAATCATTTAACTTAGATCCTTCATTGTAGCATCCAAGTTTCTAGTCCTGGAAACATGATAGCCACTTGACACCCAGTGCACCTGGCATCTGGGAACCAGGAAGGAAGATGATGTGAGCTGCCATGCAGTGGTGGCAGAGGGCCCAGTGGTCATGTCTGAAGCAGTACTGTGGCTGTGGCACTGTCTCATAGCCAAAGATACAACTCTCGGCCAGATTGTTCAAATATTTGAGCATTCCAAATGCAATACAGAAGTCACACAGAAAATGCTGCCAGCCTGCTTCCTGGCCCTGTTCATCTACCTTGACTGATCAGAGAGCCTGGGACTCCAGAGAAGGCAGCGTTTCATTGCAACCCTCACTGCAGCTGAAGCCGTGAAGGGTGTTGATGTTGGATTCGATTCTGCAGGGCTCAGTTCTGCAGCAAAAGGATCTGCATAGACCACTGGGCCATAAAAACAGTGGATATTACCCAAGTGTCTTGACCAGTGCTCCTGCTGCAAGTGCCTGTGAGGGGGCCAAGTGTCCTCCCTGATACTTAGATTTGGGACCTTGAAGCCAAGAAGGGCCAAACTCCCTCTTTCTCTTTCCACTATTTTTTTTTTGTGTCCCACTCTGCTGCTTACACATGGGCTTCGTGTCTCCAAAGTCGTCTGTTCAGTGAGTGTTTGCAGAACTTCAGCTGGGTGTAGCGGTGCTACTCTAGGTCTGGAAGAGAGGGCCCTGGACAAGGGAGACGACGTCCTGCCCTCATGGGCTCTCCTGGGGGTGACTGAGGGGCCAGCAAGTCAACAGATTGGCACCCTCGTTTCTAGAGGGTGGTAAATGTGATAAAACATTAGCGGGAGGAAAGGTGGGCAGAGAGAACTAGAGACCAGCATATTCTGTCTCTAAAGGCTTCTCTGCGAAAGCTGCTCAAGCTTCTTGCCATCCATTGATCAGCTGGGACGTCCGAAACCATGCTCTCATTGGACATTTGAATCTGTCCTTTCCACTATTGGCAGTGAATCAGGAAGGTCTGTACAAGCCGGAGAAGGGACTGTGTAGATTGCTCCATTCCCTGTACATGTGCATCCCAGACTCTGCCCCACCCAGCCTTTCCCAGAAAATTTACGAGGAGTGATTTTTGCACCTAAGTCAACTAGTGGATGTTCCAGGCAGATGTTTGAGCAGCATGTTCCTGACCCACCAACAGCGGCATTTTCAGCAGCAGCCCCCACCAGGTGGTCCGTGGAGGATTCTGTACTTGTACGATTACATACCCCAGTCATGATTTGTAAATTGGTGGATATTTAAAAATAGAAGTGCCGATTCCAAAGAGCATTTGAGAAGCTTAGTACATTTGAGATAAAATGAAAACCCTTCAACACACTGAAGTCCCTGGACCTTGACCTTTTGATTCAGGCTTCCTCACTCAGCTGTGCAGGGAAGGGTCTCCCAGAGAGTCGGGAGAAGGTGTGCAAGGTGGTGTGTCACCAGACATCACATAAATGACTTGGAAGCTACTGGGGATGGTGCTCTCTGTATGTCAAATTTATTTCTGGCATGTTCATACTTTTTTTAAAAAAATTAATTATTTATTTTTGTAGTTTTTGGCCGGAGCTGGGTTTGAACCCACCACCTCCTGCATATGGGGCCAGCACCCTACTCCTCTGAGCCACAGAAGCCGCCTGCATGTTCATACTTTTAACTCTTGAACATGTCTTCAGACGTGTATTATTTATAAAAGCAGGATGATCTGATAAACTGCCCTGTCTACAGTGGGTGGGAGACAGGATTGTCACTACGCTTACGATGGGAGCAGCATGTAGAATATGTTCTCCATTTACTTAAACTTATCTCCAGCCATCACACACACGGATAAAGTGGGAATATTGTGGGTACGTGTTAACAGACATGCAGATGATCTGTGTGTATCTACATTTATCTATACGGATTGCCCCACTTTACTGCTCTTCACTCAAAACAAGAACCTCGCTTTCTGAGTAGGCCTTCAAAAGTTAAATATATTTTGTGCTTTTTAAGGTAAAAAAGGTGATAAAGCCACAGTGGTGTAGGGTCCATGCTGCCTGGACCTGAAGCCCACGCTGCCCTTCCAGTGGCTTTGTAAATACGGCAAAACTGTTTCTTTCCGAACCTTAGTCTGTTCGTCTGCCAAATGGGAACAATAATGATAATAATGATAAGACCCTATAGTATGGTTTTCGTGAGGTTAAATGTGGGTTTATTCCAGCGTGTAGCGCAGAGCCAGGCACTGAGCAAGGGCTGAGCCAGTCTTAGTAAAGTGGGAAGAGACTGGGAGTCCTCTGGGGCGGACCTGCTGAGTCGCACCCACTCCTGTGATGTCCCATCTTCCAGTCCTCCCTCCACTCTTTACGATGACTTTTATTTCCTACCTTCAGCATCTGTGAAGTGGGACTATTTCTAAAGAAAGGGCACACTGAATGCAGAGCTACCTTTTGTCACTTGGCCACCGTCCTCTGCTTTTCCATCAAGAGTGTCCTGCAGCCACAGAGACTCTGGGCACTGCCGTCTCAGAATAAACAATAAAAACCAACGGCACCCCCTTTGCCCCCCAAAGCACTGGAAAGCAATACTGCGGGACCCTGACCCCGTCCTCCTGGAGTCCAGTTGGTTGGCTTCACTACAATTCCTTAAGCATAGGAATGGAATTCTCAGATGACAGAGGGCTGGGGAAGTGGAGCTGCATGTGGGTTAAATTCTCATCCCAGGACAGAAAAACTGTATTTGCTAGGGGGAAACATGAAGAGGTATGTGGGAGCACTAGGGATTTCACCCGGAGCCCAGACTCCGTCTCCCCTGGTCCTTCCTCATTCATGGGGCTTGAGTTCTGTAGTCTGTTCAATTCCTCGACACTTCCTCTGATTTCTGCAGGGTCCCGGGGGTGAGGGGGGCAAAAAGTGATTGATTCACTCAGAAAGTCCACTCCCGAGCCTGTGACGGGCTCAGCCAAGGTGGGTGTGGGTTTGATGGTGGAGGACGGGTGCTGCGGGCTGCGCCCCAGCTCCATCCCTGCATCTGCCCCACCTCACCCCTTCCTCCGTCTGTCCACCAGGGTCTGCTTCTCTTCACCGCTTTGTGCCCATGTCCAGCAGCACCAGAAGCTCTTGTGTTTCACTCTTCCATCCTGAGAGGGTTTCTGTGTATTTCTTCCAGATGAAGAAAAGTAGCAAATAGATGTGTCTACCTTATTCCTCAAGCAAATGGAAAAAAGCCTCCAGAATGAGAGGACCTGAGCAACAGCTGTTCTGTGGGAAAAACATAATAGTTGCCTTGCTGGAAAGGAGGCATCTCCCACCAATTCTTCCATCCTCCTGCCCTCCCCTCTTGGCATTTTCCGTGGAACATTCTGCAGGACTTCTAAGCTGGGGGCCCCCAGGCAATGTGTGTGTGTTAGGGGTGGTGGTGGGGGGAACAATAAGTGGTAATCTCGTTATTGACTCTGCTCAAGTGAATAGGTACCAAAATACACAGGAAAGTATAAAAATGTGAATGGTGCCTTAGAGGTCTTTTTCTCTTCTTCATAAAACGTCCATGATTTTAGTAGGACTTTTTCTACTTTTGCCTTGGTGATATCTTGTGTGTGTGTTACGTTGCCAATATGCCATTAAACATGCTGGAATTTAGAAGTGTGAGTCTGGAACTTCCGCTGGCTGGAAAGGCAGGTGCTGGAGACAAATATACCAAAGAGCCATGTGTTGATTTCAGAGTTCAGGACGCAGTGCTCGCCTTGACTCAGGGGTAACTGGAGGTATCAGGACATTTGGGAGGAACACACTTTCACCACGCTGTGGGTCCTGGAGTGAGTCTGCATAGCCCACATAGGCAATTTCTATAGAAAAAGTCAGCATTGGCCCATTTGCTATGTTTGTTGACGTTTTCCCTCACTTCTTTTCTCTGGCATTGAGAAGTAGAGCTTTCCTCAGCTTGCTTGCCTGTCCAGATGCTAATCCGACGTGCCTTATTTCCTTAGCACCTGTGCTGGGGGTACACGAGACAAGCCTCTTGGGGGTGGCGCACACCTGGTGTCTTGTAGGTGTTTGGTTAGGGTCTGTTGGCAGGAGCAAGATTTGCTCACATTTCCTGAAGTATTAGTTGGTTTGTTGTTGAATATTCAGAATGAAGGCCAGTCACAGAAAGCTGAGTACTGGGCTTCCAGGACATTGAAAGCTAGAGGATTGTTGAGGATTCAGGGTGGCCCTAGGAATCCTGGACAGAAGCATTCCCACCATCCATGGTTGAGTAGGCATAGGCGGGACACCCATTGCATGGTCCTCCTTAAACTTCGGGAAGCCACTCCCTGGAGACGTGGAGGACACACCCAGCACGTTGATTTGTAATCAACATAGAAGGCAAAAATTCTCTTTGAAAAGATGGATGGTCACATGGTGAAAAACTCTAGTATGTTGGGATCTAGCCTAACGTACAAGTGTGTGTTACACAATGGTAATGGAGTGGGGACAAACAGAAGAGTGGCTGAGAGTTCCAGGGGGCATCGGAGCTACTTCAACATGTCAGACAGAAGGTTAGAGACCTTGGTGCTGATACCCAGTGGGTCCGCTCCCTTGGGAATGATACATAAATTCTCTCTGTAATAGAGAGACTAGAGCAGTTACACAGGAGACAAAACAAAAGTTAAAGAACTTCCTTAGAAACTCCTTTCTCTGGCCTTAATTATCCAAAGTCAGTAAGACATGGTAAATAATTTTATAGGATTTAAAGGTTTTGGTACTACTTGGTACTATCGTTACTAACCATGTATATCAGAGACTCAGAAATTGCTAAGAGAGTAGATTTTTGTCTTCCCATCACAAAAACGATAAATATTTGATATGTTATATTAACATATGTAATGCATGTATAAATATTAATGTGTGTAATGTATATGTTAATCACCTCAATGTAGCCATCTCACAGTGTATAAATATTTTAAACATCATGCTTTACATCATAAATTATACAACTTCTACTTGTCAATCAAAAGTTAAACTTCTGAAAAAAATGAAATAAAGTTTTATGTTGTTTTTCTTGATAAAGCTGGTGTATGGTATACTGAAAAAAGTTTCTTACGGATTCAAGTTTCTCAGTGTATACCGTGAAGCCGTGTCAGGCGGACTTTGGGGAAGGCGCTCCTGGGGGGGGTTCATGCAGTAGCTGTCGGCGTGCATCCCTCTCCTCCTCGGTAACGCCTTCCCTCCCTGTGTGTTTCAGAATCACCACGACGGCCGCCTGCATGATGGACCTCCGAAGGTACCCGCTGGATGAGCAGAACTGCACCCTGGAAATCGAAAGCTGTGTGTATCTGTACCCGGCTGCTTTCTCATTCACTCTCTGTTCTCTGTCTTTTTGTCATAGTTGGCATCTTTTCCAAGGCATCCATGATTTTCTTGCTACAGTTTTTAACTAAATTAGAAATTTAATTCTCCGCTCTTGGAAATTTCCCTATGAGAGCGAGAGAGTCAGTATGAAAGACTCTTCATTCTAATCTGATTAAGAGAGGCTCTTTGCCGTGCTGAATATAAGAAAACAAATGCCCCTCATCTCAGCCCATTCACTGCAGAGCCCGCACACAGCAGGATGCAATTTTCTTAACAATATGCTTCATCACTCGCGAGTGGCTGCGTGGCTGGGACCTGGGCAGCTGGAGTAAAGCTCATCTCCCCTCAGGACCCCGGCTTTACAGGGGCTTGTTTCTGCATCTCGGCAATTTTCTTCAATTTGAGTAGCATTCAATGGCTAGTCCAGGACTGAGCACTTCTTCCTGTATGAGGGGCGGGAGCCACATTTACAACCTCTGACATGGTGTCCCTCCTGCTACCCGAACGGCACCTCCTGGCACGTCAGGGAACTGTTGTCCCTGTAACTTATCTTGGCTTATTACAGACTGGTTCATAATTAGTCTCAACTGGACTCAGGCTTGTCAATATATGTACTAAACTTTCGGTGGTTAAATGACTTTGCAATATCATTTGGTTCTATGTAAGAAGGGCATGTCTTTGTGGGTAATAATGCTGAGAAATTGTGCTGGTGACAGCGTCCAGACTGTGCACAGGGAGGCCCACTGTGCCCACATCCAGCCTCCATCATGGTCATGCGTTCTGAGAGCTGCACTTTCAGGGAAGGTGGGGCACGTAAAGTCTCATCGAATGACGCATAGTGAAATTGGGGACATTTCCTGGAGAGGGCAGGAGGCTGGGGAGTGAGGTGATGATTTCCCAGTAGTTGAAGGAATCTACTAGGGAGTGAAATGGAGTCTGTGCCACCAGGGGGCACAGCTCTGGGGAGTCAGTGGAAGTTTCAGGACAGGAAATTAAGTTCGGGAGCTGCTCCTGTTTCCACCGTCTGGTCATCCAGTGAGTGACTTCTGAGAGTGCCGTCACAGAGGCCTCCCCACAGGGTGCCAGCTCCACACACTCTGCCAAGAATCTGTGGGTTGTGCACTTCTGTGGAAGGAGGAGTCTCCCGGTCTTCTGGTGGCCTGACTACGCACAGCTCTGGGTCAGAAAGGCACAAGAGAAAGGTGTGTCTTTTTATTTCTGTGCTTGAGGGCAGATTCACTGACCTGAGAATCCATCCAACAGCACATCCAGACAACCACCACATATGGTGCTGTTGCAGCCCAGGGGTCCATGGAGGGATGGCATGTAGAGAACAATTAGACAAAAAACCAAATAGGGACAAATGCTTTGAGGAACGGGTAAGGAGTGATGTGAGGTTGCTTGTGAGATGGCATGTCAGGGAGGGCTTCTGCAAGGAGGCTTTGAGTTAAGACGCAAACGTAAGCATGAGGATCTGGAGGAAGGTCTCACAGAGGCAGAAGCCCTGGGCACAGCACGCTGGTCTGAGCCGCAACGGGAGACGGGTGAGGCAAGGCTGGGTAAGGGAGTGGGGCAGCAGGGGCCAGGCCTGGGCACTGTCCACATCCTTGCAAGGGGTTTGGGCTTGTTTTGCTAATTGCATTAGGGGCATGTGAGGTTTTTCCACAGAGGAATATGCCACCTACCTGATAGTAAATTGGGTTTTTATTGAAGAGAAAACCGTAGAAGGGACTAAGGAGAAGGCACTAGCCGTGGGGGACAGTCATCCTCACAGCTTGGTCCATGTGTTTGGTCTAACATCAAATATTGAATGAATACCCCAGTGTTGTATTATATGCTCAAATCAGAAAGTGTGACAGTGAGATGATGTTTTCCTACAGACCTGTGTTCTAACTGATGTTATGGTAAAGTTGACCTAATCTTTTAGGAGACTCCTGGGTGTTACAAGGTCATCCAACTTCATTGCTCTATTTACTCACACTCAGTAAACAATGATGAGAGGCAAAGAGCTGGGTTCAGAGCTGTAATCCAGCTGGTGACCTCTCCTCCTTCTGAGGAAACCACTTGTGAAAATTTCCTAGGATCAGGAACATCCCAACAAAAGACATTTCTAAGGTAGCAAACGCCGTGACCAGCAGATGGAACCTTGCTCCGTATGCTCTGCGAGTCTCTCCTAGAATCAACCGTTGATCAGCTAAGTTCACCCTCGGGCTTTGAACTTTTCAGTAGCTCTTGAGAGGAGGTTGCCCTTTCCAAATTCTTCATACTTGAGTTCTCTTACATTTGTCTTATTCATCACATTTCAGATATATTTTAAATTCCTCTCGAGGTGATTTCTGGGCCACCCCTGAAGACATACTTTGCAAATAGAACTTTGATTGGGCCACCCAGCCTCTGTAGTTCTCTACTTCTCAATAGCAGCCTACAAATCAAATAGCGGAGGAAACACAAGAATATTTGAAAGTTAGTTATTTGATGCCGCTTCTCATAGACAAGCACGTTAAGCAGATGCACTTCAAATACATCCATTGTATTAGTGACAGTTAATTTAGGCGTCCATTTAGACAAAGTGGTGATGTGTCATATCCTCAGTCTCCCCACTTCTTTCTCTTGACAGATGGCTACACCACAGATGACATTGAATTTTACTGGCGCGGCGGGGACAAAGCTGTGACGGGAGTGGAAAGGATCGAGCTCCCTCAGTTCTCCATCGTGGAGCATCGACTGGTCTCAAGGAATGTCGTCTTCGCCACAGGTAAGTCCTGTCTCCACTAACAGTCCCTTCAGGGACACCTGCTGTGCTGGTGCGATTGCCATGAGGGAATACTCTATGATACTGGGTAGTCCAGAAATCCAGAGAAGGACCATCGTCAATCATCCATCATCATTGCCTTTCTGGATATCTTGGGGCATTGATAAACTTTGATGGGAATGACAGATCATCTGAGAAAGAGATGCTCTCTGGGACTGGTTATTAAAAGGTCAAATGACAGAGGGCAAATGTAACCAAGGGATGTTTGGTAACCTTGGAAATGCTCATCCTTAGGCAGACAAGAGGCCAGGGAAGGCCTTGGAAGCAGGAGGGCAGGAGAAAGGAAGAGCGGAGGAGGTGGGCACTGTTCTCCTCCTGGAAATAAAGCCACCTGTCTGGGCAGTACGGGAAGTAGTGTTGTGTCCTCAGACGTGGTCACCTTCCCCTGGTGATATGTTACCCTGGCCTGTTTCTCTATCCCCTCTGTATGGATTGCCCTGAGACTCGATGGTAACTTCTGTTCCTCAGACTCCTTTTTCTGAGGTCTTACTAAATCACAACTGTCTGGATTTACCACATGCAGTGCTGTCTTACAGCAGCGTTGTACTCACCACATGCTTTGCATTATAATTGAGACAATAATGAAAATGCTTCGTAAACTATGAGGTATTACAAAGACCACAAATGCTGGGTTGAAAATGCTCAGTGAAGGCAGAGCTGTCCATATAGCTTGAATAACAAGCAAGCGGGTAGAAGTTAGCCCTGACCCTGTGCTGGAACCCGTGAAACCAGCAGGTAGTTTGACCCTCCTTGTCCACAGCCACTGATCTCCCAGTCTTGTGGCCAGTGCTGAATCATTCCTTACCTTCATCTGGTGCTGCGTCCTCTGGAGAGCCTTTGACCCACTTGGGCCACCACACTGTCCTCCATGCTGGGCAAGGTAGCTGCCACACATACCCAGTACTAGGCTGAGCACCCCCAACCCCCGCTCACAGCTCACTGTGCCTGTACCCTCAAGGGCACATGTCTTGGTCACGGCTCCCCTCCTCCCCACTCCCATCTTGAGTGATGCTAGACATGCTGTGGTTATGTGGCCCTGTGAGTCAAGGTTGTCACCAGCATGCCTCCTTCCTGCTCCCGCCTCTGAGATGCACACAAAAGGCTGTGTGTTTAAGACACCAGTTTGGTCTGCTTTTATGCAGGGATACTTTATCCCACCTCAACAGCTCCTGCAAATGTCTGTGTAGTCCCCTGTGGAGAGCACACCAAGGTGCTCACCTTGGGTAGACAGAGAGAGGAAGCAGAAACATTAGATTATGAAGAATAATGTCCACAGCCAAGAAAATTGCCATGTGATGCATTGAATGAAATGATACATTACTTCCAGAACTGGGATTCAAACTGTTTCATGCTCCAAATTGTATAAGCAAAAGGTGTGCTCAGAAGATGGAGGTTGTATCCTCTCAGTGGAATAATTGTGCCAATCCCTGCCTTTGCCTAGAAAATTGCAGTGACAGCCATTAAGGTGCTGCCATGAAGATTTCTTATGTATTTTCATGCAGCCTCATCAGACAGCCAGATGAAGTGTTTGCAGAGGGTGCCCCAGCTTCCATGGGGGTTCTGTGGCCACTTGGAATGGCCTTACTGAACCCATCAACTCAAAACCACTCTTTCTAGGGGCAATCTCTGCCTTCCTTTTAAGTATGTACATGGTAGAAAATATACCAAATGCATCTGGAAAAAATATACACCATGGGCGTGGGCAGAACCCTTAACCTGGTCAGACCCACACGGCATCAGAGTGCGGTGTCCTGTCCTCTCTGCAGTGTGTCTGAGCTCCTGCCTTCATTATCAGTCGGTAGGAAGACCTCCCCACCTTCAAAGGGCCTGCACTTAGAAATTATTAGAATTTATTTATGGCAGAAGCCGCACCCTTTAAAAAATAGTTTAATATCAAACATCATACTAATTTTACTTTCTATACTTTTCTGAATTCATGAGGTTCTGATCAGTAAACAGGGTTAAAGGACTTTCTAGTCTAATATAGAATTCTCCAAGGATGGATTAGAAAAGAACAGACATTCTAGAAGTTTATTGAGACCAGGCTACAATATCACCAGGCCATGGGAAGTTTTCATCCCCATTATGCTCTTATGGGTGCCCCGCCCTGCGTGTGTCTGCGGTTGACCAAGACATCATTATGGGGTGCGTGACCACAGTCTGTTTTTCTTCCTGCTCTAGATGAGTTTGTGATTTTCTCCTTGTCTTTGGAGTTCCTTGGCAATATGGTGGTGTGCCAGTGTGGATCTTAAATCTGTGGATTTCGAATCCTTGTTTTGAAGTCTCTTGGCACTTTTGGAGCATAATCATCCGTCATCTCTTCAGATACAACTTTTTCTCTGTCCTGTCACTGCTCTTCAGGAATCCCAGTGGCACAGGTCTCACAGCTTGTCCTTATATCTGCTGCATGTCTTGCTTCCTCCTGTGTATTACATTTTATTTTCTCGTTTCACTCTGGAAATTCTCTCTTGCCTTACCTTTCTGGTAGGCAGTCAGAGGCATTAGCAATCTAGGATAAGCATCATCGACTTTCTGGGCTGTGGGTAATTGTGACTTCAGATTCAGTCTTTGAATGTGCATGAAACCTTCTGGTTTATCTTTACATCTTGAATAGGACTCTGTATAAATTATACCCAAGCCAAACTGTAAGAGGTTTACAATGGTTTACCTTCTTGAGTCCCTGTCTCCAGTTTTTGCCCATTGGAGTCTGTCAGATGTTCTAATTAGCTTCTCATCTTTTCTTTTCTAAAAAGTGCTGCTACCCAAAATACAAGGCTCTCTTCTCTGTTTCTTTTTTCTCCCAGATCTTGATACAGATTTTAGCTGGCTTATTATCTCTCCAGTACCTTCAAGGAAATGTATTTCAATTTGTTCCATTTTTTCAGTCATTTTTAGTAAATGTGTTTCCCATACTGCAATACCTAACATGGTTTATTTTTTGCCCCTCTTTATTTTTTCAGAAAAGCTTACAATTGTTTCCATATTTAATTCTTATTTAGTTTGGGCTATAAACCCATGAGAGTAGGAAAGAAGAAAATTTATGGAACCTTTTTTATGATCATATTTCAGAAAATATAAATTACTTAATTTTCTATTTTTCTAAAAACATTAGATAGAGGAAACATTGATACAGAATAGTATGATATTGAGGAAAGTACTTCAAAGCTCAAAATCAGGGTTTTGCATCTTTGTAACAGTATTAAGATATAAAAGTATGAAGAAAGCATTTGCATGGTAGACAGGCGGGGGGATCAAGTTAAAAGAAAAAGTGGATTAAATCTATTTCAACAAGCGTATTCAGCTAAAAATGAAAGAGCCCCTAAAATGTCACTCTAGATACACAGGTCACCAGATTGGGACTTCCGTTTCTTTTTGGCTTTGAATATGTGTCCTGCTGACCAAAAAAATTTGGAATGTATGGTTTTTTCCAAATCTGAGATTGACTCCTAACTTTTTAATTGCCTTTGAGCTGAAAGATGGAGATTTTTGTAAGATTCATGGAGAACAGATTATTTAATATGCTTCCTTAATTATGTGGTGTTTTTATTTTTTTCTCCTTGTGGTACATTTGGACAGTAATATATTCTGACTTTATTTCAAAATACTTCAGCCAAGATTAGAAGAAAAAGAGAAGGATCCCAAATGAATGATGATGAAACGTTTTAGTTAAGATACGTGAATTTTCTATTCTTCCAAAATCAATTTTTAAAATGCTGTTTTGTCTCTTCATTAATGATAACAACAAATTATGAAATTTTTAAAATCCACCCATCCCTCGCTTAACACATACACTCAAATTTCTTTGTAAGAGTCCATTTGTGATCTCCAAGCTTTAGTTTTAATGTAAACTAAAGTTTCTTGATAAAATTATTGCCCTCTGGGTCTATAAGTCCCATCTACTAGAAGTATTAAAAAAAACACATAAAATAGACAAAGAAGGAATGACTATCTGTCTCCTTTTCATATAGTAGAACCTCTGTAAGTTGACTGCCAGGGGACTTTACCAAACTGGTCAGCATCTAGAGGTGGTCAGCATAAGGAAATAGGCTTCATCTTTTAGAATTGCCTTTAAGACATCCAGCAGAATTTTAAAAATATGCTCAGTAGTAAAAACTCTTTATGACAGAATCAGGAGAAGATAATTCACTCTACAGGGAGAAAAAGGAAAGAAAAAAGAAACTTGCATTTCCTAACTGTGCATTTTGGGTCAGATAGTATGTTTTGTATTGGGTATGAATGAAGCCGTTACCCAATAAAATACATATAGTACATATTTTTTCCTCATAACAGATTTACTGATGTACAATTCACATACTACATAATTCCCTCATTTAAAGTGTACATTCAGTGACATTATCTACCTACAGAGTTATGCAGTCCTGATCAAAATTAATTTAATTTAATGTTTATTTTGTTTTTTTAAGGATATAAAAGTACAAGTTCACTTTATATTAAAGAGAGGGAAAAGAGTGGGGGAAGAGATGAGAGAGAGAGAAGGGAACAGAGAGCCGGGAGTGAGAGTGTGGAAAATTTGGGGGAAGAAACAGATTCAAAATTAATTTATGAATATTTTTATCACCCCCCAAATATACACTGTACCCATTACAGGTCATTCCCCATTTCCCCCCACCTGTGTCCCCAACCCAACGCAACTGCACTAATCTACTGTTTCTATGAACTTGCCTATTCTGTGAAAACATTTCATTACTTCATATAATGGGATCATATAAGGTCACTTGTGACTGGCCCATGCTGTAGCACATATTTGTACTTCATTCCTTTTTATTACTGAATAATATTCTGCACTTTTTTAATCCATTCATCAGCTGACAAACAAATATGGATTTCACTTTTTGGGTACACGTATTAGGAATAAGGCTGCCATCTGCATTCAGGTATAAGTTTTAGTGTGGGCGTATGTTTTTATTTCTCTTAGGAAATGAACTCCTAAGTACTCTTAGGAGTGGAATTGTTGAGTCATATGATAAATCTATGTTTAACCTTTTGGGGAACTGTCACACTGTTTTCTAGAGTGGCGGTGTTATTTTGTGCTCCTACTGGGGGTATTACAAGGGTTCTCATCTGCCAGTGTCCTCACCAACACGTCTTGATGTCTGTTTGATTGTATCTATTCCAGTGGATATAAAATGGTACCTTGTTGTGGCTTCGGTGCGCATTTTTCTAATGACTAATGATGTTAAGCATCTTTTCATGTGCTTTTTGGCCATTTGTCTGTCTTTGGAAAAATTTATGTTTTGAATATTTTATTCAAAGCCTTTTCCTGTTTTAAAATTTGCTTATTTGTCTCTTTTGTGTGCCTTCTCTATATGCAGTAGAACCTCCACCATTGACCCCCACCCTGCATTGACCACCTCTGTAAGCTGACCTAATGTGCTATCAGCACAGTAGGCCCCATTCCTTATGCTGACCACCTCTGTATGCTGATGGGTTCGTGCTGTCCCTTGGTGGGCAGCTCATAGAGCCTGTATTCTATGCTGTATCCAAGTTCTTTGTCAGATATGCGATTGCAAGTATTTCCCCTCATTCTGTGGTTTTTCTTCTTACTTTCTTGATAGCATCCTTTGCAGCATAATAGTTTTTAATTTTGATGAAGCATAATTTATTTATTTTTCTTCTTTTGCCACTTATGGTCTTCTTGCCTTGATTTTTTTACACACAAGGATACAGAGAGTCTGGGAGAATAGTCATCTTCCCAGAAAAGAAATACCCCAAATCTGCTGTGGGGCTGGATTATTCAAACATCCTCATTCTTTGCTACCATGCCATGTTTTCAACATTGTGGTTTTACTGGAAGCTCAGAAAAGAATGATGGCCTGGTTGAGACAGTCTTTGAAACATTTTTTTCTTTTTAGCTCTAGTGCTGTATGTTTTCTTCTCTTTTTAAATTTCCTATATTCCCTTTCCTTCATGAATTTTTTGGTCAATATGTAATAAGGTAACTAGTAATGGGAGTGAGAATTAGTAGCATTCTTAAATTTCAGGCCGTGGAAGGAATATAGGAATATGGGAAGGTGAAGGAATACATTTTATAAAATACGTATTACTGTCATGTTTGCAAAGTGATAGTGACTCTTTTATAAACTGCTGATAGTGGCAGGGTACATTGGTGTGACTCTTTTGCACAGTGATTTGGCAGTGCGAAGTTGGTGTGATGAAGGACCCAAGCACAGCAGTGTGTGAAAGCTCACGAGCATCCCTAGTGACAGTCCCCCCACTGGCTACCTGGATGGGGAAAAAGGCATGTGCCGAGGTGAGCTCGGATGTAGTTGCTAAAATACCAGCTCATTACTTTACTGATATGTCTGAGGAGCTCTTATCACTCTGCAAAGCTAGTGTAATTCTCTGTGTCCACCTTTAATGAGTTCTTTAAAAACATTCATACTTAGAGAGTGATATAAATTTAGGCTGGGATAGGGAAAAGAGCTTTGGTTTTGGCATAACTTTGAACGCATCTGGGAAGAAAGTGTTGGGATCAGCGCCTATGGTATTAGCAGGTTTTGCCAAGGAAGCCCTGAACTGGAACAGCGTCCTGGCGTTCAGGACGGCGGCTTTGTTTGTTGGTTCAGCATCTGTGGGGCGACCTGACCGTGTCTGCACTGAGACTCAGGCATTAGGGTTTCAGCACCTTTCGGTCACCATATTAAAGCGTCTGTTGCTATTTTGAAGGGGACGCCTTGGTGCAGCTGACTCACTGCTTCTCAGCTTTGAGTTACTAGCCACTAGCTGTGATTGCTTGGGAGTTTCTCCATAGACACAGCACATGGCACTCCGTTCTGTCCTGCGGTTTGAGGACTTTGTCCAGTGGATGCAAAACACTTTTTATATGCTTGTAAAAATGTACATGAGGTGTCAGAAGAGCAGATCTCCCACCTCACAGTAGAGGTCGACCTCTCTGGCCATCTCTTCTTCATTTGGCTCTACTGGGCCTATCCCTAAGAAAGCTCCCCTTCATCCCTGCCTGAAAAAAATCCTTTTGACTGGGAATGTCTTAATTCAGATACCATGAAACCTTTCCTAAATCACCAAATCACATGCCCTAGAATATTTTTGTATCTTTACATGTATCTTAGCTTTACCCAGGCCAGTTCTGCACGAGTGTCCTTCTGACGTGGAGTGGGAGCTGGTTGAGAATAATGCTTTTATTTATCTTGGCTGTTCTCTCCATCACCATTCCCATGTCAGAGATTGAAATGTGTGTGGCATATGTTGAATGCCTAAAATTTTGTTGATTTTGGGAGCCATTTCACTTTTAAGAAATAAAGAAGGTATTTGCCAGACATATATGGAAGCAGATGATATATATATTTTTAATTCCAAATTCTGTGCCAATGATTATTTTGGCAAATTTCCAGAGGTTTAACATACTTTTGAAATGAGATTAGTATTCTCTTTCTCAAATGGTCTCTCATGGTCTTCCAAATGTTTGACTATGCAGTTGTAGCCATGCCCCCCACGTTGAAGGAACAAGGAGTCCAAAGAAAGTGTCATCATACTTCATTGGATGGTTGTCAATGTTGACTTCTTTTAGGAATAGTTTCCCTGACGGTATACATTGGAAAAGGTTGACTTGGAAAATGGAAAGTTGGGGAATATGGCAAATTGCATTTATCATTCGAAAACATTTGCTGCTCTTTTATTGGAGAAACATCCCCATTTGGATGACAGAAGGGATGAGATTTGCTCTGGCCCATGAAACATGAGAAGGAAACGTGTGTAGCACTTTTCTAGCACAATCTCCAGCAGTGCTGTAGCCAGACAGAGTTAAGTGGAGACACAGCCAAGAAAGAAATAGAAAATCTGTTATGAAAAACTACTGAGGTTCAGAATTTGTTACTGCAGCATATGCCAACTTAGGCTGACTGCTACAGGACTGTTCAAGCGTAGTGATACAGTGAAATTCATCTGAAACAAAGAGAAGAAATGATAAGTGATAAGAAAAGTCTGAGATTGCCATGAACTCACAAACTAAGAGACACCATTGAAGTTAATTCAATAAAGACGTTGAAATTAGCATGGGATTTCACACTAAGATTCAGTAAAGTCCAGGTCTGATGGCTCATGCTTATAACCCTAGCACTTTTGGAGGCCAAGGCAGGAGGATCCATTGAGTTTAGGAGTGTGAGACCAGCCTAAGCAAGAGTGAGACTCATCTCTACCAAAAATAGAAAATAATTAGCTGGGTATTGTGGCACACGCCTGTAGTTCCAGGTACTTGGGAGGTTGAGGAAGGAAGATCACTTGAACCCAGGAGTTTGAGGTTGTTGTGAACTAAGCTGACACCACAGCACTCTACCCAAGGCGACAGAAGGAGATTGTATCTCCAAAAATAAAGAAAAGATTTAATAAAAACAGTGAACGTTACATGTGTTGGAGTCAACTAAAGAGTTACACAAACAAAATAAATTTTGCTGTTCTCATTCATTGAGAAAACAGATTTATTTGTTCACAATGTATGATGGTTTTAACATTTACGTAGGCATGACAGTATGTTACAAATGCATCATTTACCAAACTCTGCCTTGGGGACTGTGCAACTTACTAAAGAGGATCTTACCTTGCTAACTATAATAATTATATTTTTAATGAGATTTAAAATAGTTTAAGAAGGCCTCTATTTGGAGGGAGGAAGAAGATATGATTCATGAAAGATGGGGCATTTGACCAAGACCATGAGGTAGAGGTAAGGAAAGACACCTCTGAGAACAATGGGTATAAAGCAGCAAAGGCAGGGAATGTGGACATTTATTTTGAGGTAGTGAAAATGTTTAAGTTTTAATTAGAAAATGTTATGCTTAATGCAGGGATATGGTGGAAAACGAAACTGAACTTGATTTGGGAAAACATGGGTAAACTAAACTCCCTGGATGAGTATTTTGATGTCTGATCAAAAGATTTTGAGTATGGCATGACAGTGCTTGTTGGTGGTATGATTCCAGAATGGAATCACAGTGAGCCCTGTGAGGACAGGTGCTGGGAGAGGGCAAGGCCCATGAAGAGGGTCTGACCCACCTCGATGACACATCAGGTCAATGGTCTGGATTTACAGGGAGTGGAATCTAAAACAACAGAGCTGTGTTACATCTGTGTGAAGGGAAGTCTTACTTTATTGACGGTGCTGGGAGAAAAATCAGTTAGGTGTTACCTCATGTCAAACACTGAGACAATTACCAACTCCCAAATTAGGCTTGTACATAGATCTTTATTAGGGATTATCAAAAGCTATTTATAAAACATACGATGTCATCATGTTTACAAGGTGATACAGACTCTTTTATGAACTGCTGATCGTTGCAGGGTACACTGGTGTGATTCTTTTGCAAAGTAATTTGACAATACATATCAAAAGCTTTAAACATTGGTCTGCTTGCTGCTCTTTCAGCATATTCAGCCTAAGTCTAAATATAGCAAAGATATTCTCAAGACTGCTATTTATAGTTTTATAAAAATGGAAAGGATCTAAGTCTACAACACTCAGGAATTTGTATTTATAAATTACAGAGTCCATTTGTGTACACTTGATAAAAAACTAGGACGAACTAAAATTTATATTTACAAATAATTTGCAACAACTATGAGAATTTTTATACTGTGCCAATTAGATAAAATATGCATTTGATCAGAACCACGTACACTGTGCGCACACACACACACATACACACACAGGCTGAAGGGAATCTCCCACATTGTCAGCCTGGAGTGTGGGATTTGTTACGTGATTTGTTTTCTATTTCATATAATCCTGGTTGAAATTGTGATTGATGCAGAAGTCAGAGGCCTAGAAATAGAATCATCCATCTCCTATGCAGTGGTAACAGTCATGGGAGTGAATCAGGTTGCTAAAGAAAAGAATATAGGGGGAGACGCCTGCAGCTCAAAGGAGTGGGGTGCTGGCCCCATATACCGGAGGTGGTGGGTTAAAATGCAGCCCTGACCAAAAAAAAAAAAAAAGAATATAGGGACAAACATGGAAGGGACGGGACCAATGTCTGGAAAGTCTGGATATTTGGGGCAGGAGGAGGACAGGAGCCTGTCAGGCCTGGGGAGGAGGAGGTCCTGAAAGGCCGCAGGAGGAGAGAGCTCTGACCATGGGGGTGGCAGGGAGTAGTCCAGGGAGGGGACTGGAGAAGGCTGCTGGTTTTCCACTGGTTGGCCTTCAGCCAGCTTTGTCAGAATGCAGAGGCCAAGGAGTGAGAAGGTTCAAAGTGATAAAGCAGACTTGATGTGGACAGGAAGGAATGGAGGCCACGATTGCCTTGCTCCAAGAAAAACAAAATAAATCAGAAACAGCAAATATACAGCACGTGTGGCATCATCAGCGGCTAGCGTCTCACTCTGCAGTGGTGGAGGTGGGATTCCAAAGTGTGCCGAGGAGAGTGGTCACATCTGAGGATTACCAGTGGGAGTAGCATGCGGGAGAGCAGGCCCCAATGGGGGCTTCTTCGAGGCTCTCCTTCCTGCCTTTTCCAAGGCTGGAGTGAGCAGAGCAGCTGAGGTCCACCCTGCCTTCTTTGGGGCAGGACTTGCTCCTCTGCCCTCTGGTTCTTAATGAGGGTGCCCTGAGCTATTGTGGTTGGTCCAAGGGCTGTGCTGCCAGCACCCATATTCAAGGTCATGCTGGATGGGCTAAGAGGATGTCTGCTAACGCCTCTTTTGCCCGGTAAAGCCTGGAGCCAAATCTCCCATCTACAGTGAAGAAGAAGATGCTGAGTAACTGGATGGAGAAGCCCCACGATTGCCGAACGTCAGGGAAGATTTCAGTCCCGTCAGGCTGACTTCTGGGCCCTCCCCCTTCACCATCACAGTTACACAGAAGAGTCACTGGGTCTACTGCCTAGTAGAAAACAAGGATTAGAAAAAAGAAAGAGAAAGCTATCTAAGCAAGCACGATTACTCATAATAATTATGATGAAAGATCCCTCAGAGCCTTTAAGATGTTCCTGTGCTCTTTGTCACAGTAAGGGGATGTGGCCATATTTGGGGGGCTTTCATCAGAGCGGTCCCCTTCCCATCCCTCCTGGAGAATCTGGTCTTGTACCACATGATCTGAAGTGCTCACAATGCTTTTTGCATTTATCCTGAAGGGCTTCACTGTGATAAACACACATCATTTCTAAATAAACAAGGAATTGGCGTTACTCTGTATTCCAAGCTGAAAATTTCCCCAGAGTTTTCCCAGGATTGGTTCTCAGCTGAGCTTTTAGCCTGAGGAGACTAGTAACCTTATCATTATCTTATCAAAAGATGAAAAACAGCCCACCCCCACCCCAACTCTTTGAATGCCTTGGGCCCGCAGAAGCAGACTGCAGGGTTGTGGGCCCACCTCTGTTCTTGAGCTGGTCGGTGCATACATCAGAGCAGCCTCTGTCCGCAGCGCCTTCTCTCCACATAACACCCTTGTCTGTTCACCACAGGTGCCTATCCCCGACTCTCGCTGAGCTTCCGGTTGAAGAGAAACATTGGCTACTTCATCCTTCAGACTTACATGCCCTCCATCCTGATAACCATCCTCTCCTGGGTGTCCTTCTGGATCAATTACGATGCCTCTGCTGCGAGAGTTGCCCTTGGTATGTGCTCTTTTTATGTGGTATTTGAAATGTAAAGTAACCGTATCATTACAGAATTAAGAGAGTTCAGAGGCTGTAGTTCAACTACAATTTTTTGACATCATGGCACAAGCGTTGTTGCCCATATAGTCACTTTTTGTCTGGAGACACTAATTTCACGCACGATTCTCTTGATATGTTAATTTAATTATAAGGCTCAAATGTGAATTTTCATGCCCATGAAAGGGAAAATATGATTGCAGAATATTTGCATAATAAAACTATTTCTGACACTAATTTTAAAGCAAGGATTAACATCTCCTGTTCGAAATTAGTCTGTGGCTCAGAAAAAAGACTTGATTAATTGTGCATTCTTCTTTTTTAAGTCAAAAAAGTAGTCAAATATTACACTGTATAATTGGAATTACACAATTTAATGAGCATTAAAATATGCAGTTAGATTCTGAGTGATTCTAAAAAACCCGAGTGAGCTTTCTGACCATCGGCTACTTGACGAGTGGATTATTAGCCCAGGTACAATACACAAATTATAGGTTCCAATATTATTTTTAATATTTTCATTATTAAGGGAAGGCTTATATTTTATAAAACAGTATTCTCTACTTAGCTAATTATTATGAAACTACACAGACCAAATAATAATTTAAATACATTTAAGTAAATACAGAGCTGATGAGTGATCTCCAGTCCATCCTCTTTGGGCAAGGGATTTAATTCCTGAAAGTGAAATTCTAGATAGTACTTAACACAGTTACTGGTAAAGTAGCTTACAGAAAAACAGGAATTCAAGGTTCCGGTTGTTGCCTCTTTTCTCCCTTTCTCTGTTTACCAATGTTTCACAGGATTTTAAGTTGATTAACATTTCTTTTCTTTTTGAATGTGGGTACATATGTGTATGTGGGTGATAGATCTGTGTCTTACACAGTTATGTTCAAGAGTAGATTTTCTTCCAGGAAATAACCCATAACTATGACTTGAGACAATCAGGTAACGTACTCCTCCAGGTGAATAAAAAAGTACTCAAGTAAAGTATCAAAAAACTAAAAGTGCTATATTAATTGTTATGTTTTTCTAATAAGTATAGTAAGAAAAAATTTCTTAAAAAGAATCTCCAGGATTTCCATGCAGTCTGAAGTGATTACCCTATAACATCAATCTTTTTATAGGGTTTACATTTTTTTTTAATATCCCTGGATTACTCATTGTTAAACTATTTTCTCACTTAAAAAAGATACAATGAATTTGTAGGGGCAGATCAAAATTTTGCAAAGCCGTTAGCTTATACAATTTCAAACACAGCTGCTGGGACCACGTTCTGAGGCTGCAAGAGGCCTGTGCAGATGGAGATCCATAGTTGAAACTTCACAGGGCTCACCTACGCTGTATGTGAATCTGCTATTATTGTGGTAATTAGAAAGCATAGTAGGGAAGAGCCATGATTACCTGCCATCACGTTGGGTGAGGTGCACTGGACGTGTGAATAATTGAATTTCTAAGCTAGACCAAATCCCATCCCTCTTTACTTGTAAAACAGCGTCTTCCACCATTTTGAACAGGTACCTTGAGTGGGTTATATTTACCCAACCTCATTAAGGGACGTGAAAAGTAGATTCTTCTTTTTCATAACAATGTGGCATTACTGTTACAAACCTAAATCATGCCTCTGTGCCTTTGCTGAGTAAAGGCGTGGCCTGGCCAGGGTTGCTAAGGCCTCCCACTGGAGGATGTCAGGATCTGACTGATGGTTGAGCTCTGGAGTCTCAGAACATGCACCATGCACACTCGTGCCCTCTGTCCCCCCACCCCCCGCACACTCATGCCCTCTGTCCTCCCGCACACTCGTGCCCTCTGTCCCCCCGCACACTCGTGCCCTCTGTCCTCCCACAGACTCGTGCCCTCTGTCCCCCCGCAAATTCGTGCCCTCTGTCCCCCCCCCACGCACCCGTGCCCTCTGTTCCCCCGCGCACCCATGCCCTCTGTCCTCCCTGCGCACCCATGCCCTCTGTCCCCCCCACTCGTGCCCTCTGTCCCCTTGCACACTTGTGCCCTCTGTCCTCCCGCACACTCGTGCCCTCTGTCCCCCTGCACACCCGTGCCCTCTGTCCACCCTGCAAACTCATGCATTGTTTCTAATGAAACATTTTGACTGATGGATCGCTCGGAACCTTTAAGAGGCTGCTTTGTTCCTTGATTCAATAAGCGGAAATGCCTGTATGTGCAGGGCTTTCCTCAGAGAGGCCACCCTCCAGACCCTCCAGAGACTCTTGTCTCATACGACACCTTCTGAAGTGCTCAGAGCACCCTTGGCCTTCATCCCACAGGTCTGTGCTGGGGTGGGCACATCATTTCTAGATGGTCGCTCAGTGCAGACCCTGTGGGGTGCTCTTGCTTGGACGCTGGGCCAGGTGATACCCAGGGTGATACCCGGACGCTTCTCCTGCCCTGCTGGCTCCCCCAACAGCTGCTGGCTGCCTGGTGTGTCCCAGAATTTTGCTTCTGCTGCCCCGGGTATGACCCCCAGAAATCTTGAACTGTTAACTGTCAGCAGCCTGAGACTTCAAAGAAAGAGGTTTTAACTGAGCACTTTCCTCAGAGCCCTGACGCCAGTCATCAGGGAGTACAGATTAAGTATCTTTTATCCAAAATGTTTGGGGCAAAAGTATTTCGAATTTCAGATTCATTTTAATTTTTTGAATATTTGGGTATTTTTGTTTGTTCATTGAGACAGAGTCTCACTCTGCCACTCTGGGTTGAGTGCCGTGGCCTCATTAGCTCACAGCAAACTCGAGTGACCCATTTTCCTCAGCATCCCTCCCCAGTAGCTGGTACTACAGGTGCCTACCACAACTTGTGGCTAATTTTTCTATTTTTAGTAGAGATGGGGTCTTGCTCTTGCTGAGACTGATCTCAAGCTTGTGAGTTCAAGGAATATTTGCTTTATGCTTACAGGTTGGGCATCCATAATCTGAAACATGAGATGCTCCAATGAATCCTTTCAGCATCATGTTGGCACTTAAGAGTTTCAGATTTTGGAGCATTTTGGATTTTGGCTTTTCAGATTAGGGATGCTCAGCCTGTACTAGTATTGGAACTTCTAAAAGTGAAAATGTTACTGATATAATGTAGGCCAGATTATTTTGACTATAAGGAGGTAAGATAAAATGTTCTGATTAAATGGTGCAAATAAATTATATTTTTATTTCATAATCAACTTTATTGCAGTTTGCCAAATACAATATTTCATTCACATAATGCTCAGGAAAAATGAATTGAGTTTAATGGTTTGTGGACAGACTACTGGCCTGGTGAAGGTACCGAGAGCATGAACGCCACCCTAGCTGTCTCTCTGCTGCAGTTGGGTGGGTGACGTCCCTTTAGAGGCCAGGAAAACGCGAGGCTATTGGAGATTATTTTTCTGTAACAATGGTAATATGTGAGCATTCGCTGCCAGTGTTAATAATGCCAGGTGCCACTTCCTGGCACATCACCAAGGTTTTGTAGCATTGTCCTTTGACTTCCCAGCACCTCAGGCAACGGCCTGAGCTGGTCAAGGCACAGGTGACTTGGGGCCAGGCCTGTGTGGCACTACCACCCAGGGTGTGGGCTGGCACCATACACCAGTGACAGAAGGAATTAGTAAATTCACAGGTCCTTGTGTGAGCCCAGACTAGGAAGCTGGGGGCTCTCACTCACGGCCAGCTCTCACCATTAAGGGACTCCAAGCCTGTGCCCAGGGTCCTGCCTGGTTCCCTCTGAGTGCCCGTGAGATGTGTGGCTGCTCCTGCCCCTGTGTGCTTGCAGCCCACTTCCTGGGACACCACCTGAGGCTGGCTGGACAGACAAAAAAAAGCCCCAGCAGAACATTCAAGGGATACAAAGCGAGTGTGAGCAGCATTGCGACATTTTGGGAATAGTGGTGAAGGTGCCTAATTTTGTAGCATTTGAGTGGTGTTTTCACATTGGTTTGTAAACTGCCCTTATCCCAATGCCATTTTTGAATTTAAACAGTCCCCAGGTACACACGAATGTGATGTTCAAGGAGAATCTTAAAATACTCTGACCTCCTACATGGTCCTACGTCCGTCAGCACTGTGGTTTGCAGGTTCTGGGCCACCAGCTCCCCCCTCTGCCCTCAGCAGCAGTTCAGAGGTCGGTGCGGAAAGAACCCCTGTTGCCATCTGGCCCCGGGGAGCTCTGCAGGGCTGATGTCGTCTCTGTGGGCCATGGAAGGGGAGGATACTTCCTGCAACGTTAGGAATCCAGACAGGATCAGACAAGCGTGCTGAACAAACCCGATTGACCATCCTGGGCTGTGTCCCAGAGCTGCGTCCTGGCACTGCTGGCTTCTTGGGCTTGTACCGTCTCCTAGCCCCCTACCTGCGTCATTTGTTTTTTGGATTACTGGAGGTGAAGGACTAGGTTAGGCTCTCTGCTCTTAAAATCTCCTTTTTGAGGGCAGGCCCGCCATCCCAGTGCAGAGGAAGGTGCTCCCTTCCACTCAAGGTGCCTTGAGTGTTCTTAGTATTTCAGAAGTACGGCAGGCCATCTCCAGAGTCGCCATCCTGCCCACATGTGAGCGGTGGTCTGTGTCTCTCCTGCAAGTGTGGCTTAATTCAACACACTCTGCTAGTGTCACTAAGAGGGCCCTGGTCACTGTAGCTTCAAATGATTCAGTACGGAATCTTTGTAGAATAAGAACTGTCAATTGCCAGGGGAGGGAGAATTGAGAAATACAGCCCTTAGGTAGCTTTATTTATTTATTGATGAAAATTTATCTTTTTTTAAACTTCAGGTGAATACGAGGGTACAGATGATTATGTTACATTGTCTTCATTAGTTAGGTAGAGTCCAAGTTGTAGCTGAGCCCCTCACCCAGGAGGTGTGCCATGTACCCTACATTGTAACTGTTAAGTGAGAACCCACCAGGCCCTGTCCCTCCCACTTGAATTTAATTGTATTTTTCTCTTGTGTGGGTGTCCTTACATGGCTTTAGACTAAATCATATTCCCCTGGTCGAAAGAGTGAGATCATTCACACAATACTCTGTAAAGAATTCAACCTAATAACAAAAAAAAAAGGCATTTGGTCAGTTACCCCAGAGTATGGTGAGATTCTTTGTAATGGGTAAAATCATGAACACTTGACTTGAGCAAACGTTTCTTAAGCAGCTTTATACAGAGGTGTAGACTATTTCCTAGCTGAGGAAAATTGCTGTATAAAGTCATTTGCCCTCAGGAGCTTCATCAACTATTCTTTTGTCTTCAAGCCCAGGACTGGAGCAAATTGTTAATAATTTTAAAAATCATTGCCGCATCCCCCCTGCTTCTCACGAGCCTCATGCTGGGAACTGCTTTTTCCTGCCGGGCTATTCCCTCCACCCCCGGTTCTAACTTTCAGGCTTGTCCCCCTCTGCAGACTCCGCTGCTGCCCTGAAATCATTCCTGTTCCTGGAGAATCTCATCCACACGCTTAGGGCTTCGTGTGAAATTCTGGGCGTGTTTTCGTTTCTCCCAGTGTTCACACAGAGCACATCCTTCCTTTCTGTCCTGCATGTCTGTCCGTCCACTCCGAATATTCCATCCTCTGTGTTAGCGAGGTGCCACAAGGTGCCCTGTGTCCTCAAGGCCCGGGGCACAGGCTCAGCTTCTTGGCCTGGGTGTGACACGCTCCTTGCTCAGTTAGTAGTCAACCTGTCGCTCCGACTACTTCAGGCTGTTTGAGAAATTACAAAAGGGAGGTGAAAAAAGCAGAGTGGCGTGGTGCAGCTGCCGCCTTTCACTGCTGAGTGGCGTGGTAGAGCCCCTGCCTCTGACCGCTGAGTGGCGTGGTGCAGCCCCAGCCTCTGACCCCTGAGTGGCTGGTGCAGCCCCTGCCTCTGACCGCTGAGTGGCATGGTGGAGCCCCCGCCTCTGACCGCTGAGTGGCATGGTGGAGCCCTAGTCTCTCACTGCTGCATGGCGTGGTGCAGCCTCTGCTTCTCACAGCTGAGTGGCATGGTGGAGCTGCTGCCTCTGACCACTGAGTGGCGTTGTGCAGCCCCTGCCTCTGACCTCTGAGTGGTGTGGTGCAGCCCCCGCCTCTGACCACTGAGTGGCTGGTACAGCCCCCGCCTCTAACCTCTGAGTGGCGTTGTGCAGCCCCGGCCTCTGACCTCTGAGAGGCGTTGTGCAGCCCCCGCCTCTGATAGCTGAGTGGCGTGGTGGAGCTGCTGCCTCTGACCTCTGAGTGGCGTGGTGCAGCCCCTGCCTCTGACCGCTGAGTGGCTGGTACAGCCCCAGCCTCTGACCGCTGAGTGGCGCGGTGCAGCCTCCGCCTCTGACCGCTGAGTGGCTGGTACAGCCCCAGCTTCTGACCACTGAGTGGCTGGTACAGCCCCAGCCTCTGACCGCTGAGTGGCGTGGTGCAGCCCCCGCCTCTGACCGCTGAGTGGCGTGGTGCAGCCCCCGCCTCTGACAGCTGCGTTTCTTCCCCAGGGATCACCACCGTCCTAACGATGACCACCATCAACACCCACCTCCGGGAGACCCTGCCCAAGATCCCCTACGTCAAAGCCATCGACATGTACCTGATGGGCTGCTTCGTCTTCGTGTTCCTGGCCCTTCTGGAGTATGCCTTTGTCAACTACATCTTCTTTGGAAGAGGCCCTCAAAGGCAGAAGAAGCTTGCGGAAAAGACAGCCAAGGCCAAGAACGACCGTTCCAAGAGCGGGAGCGACCGGGTAGGTCCCGCCGCTGCCCCGCCAGGCGCCCGCAGCTCCCTTGCTTCATTCACCATTACGTTGTGTAGGAGTTGTGTGGGCTCCGGGATCGTGATCTGAAATATTTCCTAGTGTGGTCACTGGGCTTCATCTAAAACCCAACGTCAGTGCAAATGCTGGGAAGCCAAAATCTCGTATCCTTTCCTGCAAGGAGAGTAGAGGGCTATGGATCCTGGAATGAGTGAAACTCGGGGGCGTGGGGTCTGCACTGGACACACACGAGCATTTCCCCCAGTGTTTCAGTATTCCTTGAGCAGCTGAGATACCGAGGTGATGATCTGGCACTGGAGTGGGCAGACCCCTCTGCTGTCCACCCTCTGGCTGGTCCCAGTCCCTGGGGAAGAGGAAGTTGTGTGGGAAGCAGGAAGCAGAGGCAGCATATCTGGCCTTGTGCTGGCTCTGGCCAGCGTGTTCTGCCAACTGCCAGGGCTGGGCAGACTGGAGCGCTGGCCAGGCCGTGAGCTGCAGGCTCTGGACTGTACACACCCCACGCCAGCGCAGCCCAGTGGCAGGACCAGCAATGCCCTCCAAAAGTCACTTCACCTTCAGATGTCATCTCAGCTTGTCTTTAACAAAGCTGCACATTACTGTGATTACAAATAGTATTTTTTATTTAACAATTTATAATTTAAGTCATACATTCAAAAATCATATTTAAAAAAAAACTTTATTTCTGGTCATAACTCTTGTTATTACATTTATATGTTAGCAAATTCCAACACTTTTAGAAAGCCATTGATTAAATTTGGTTCCATTTAAAAAAACTTAATGAATTATATGCCATTAACAATAAAATCTCATTTATAAGTTAAAGACAGTCATTTTTGTTTTAATGGACTTTAATAGTCTGAGTGATAAAACTTCCCAAATACTTAAATAATTCTTTTAGCCCTATAAAATTAAACTGTAAGTATAGAAAACTAGTTCTATTAAATGTTTAATACTGTATTTCAACTTAAGATTTTTACTTAAAAATATAAAACTAGAACAATTATTTCTACAAACAATATTTTAAAGAAAGCACATTATAGTTTTAACATATTATTGTAAATGTATCATTCCATCTTTTATGCCCTCCCTTGAATCCTCAAAAAATATATTTCTACCTGTTTATTTTTTGGGTTTGTTCCTACACTTTGGGTTTGCTTTTTAAGAAAATTCTTCTTGTTAGACTTACTTCCCAAACCTGTGGAACGTCCCTTGCCCTTTCTAGTGCCCTCAGTCCCATCACAGGTCCTTACCTTCCAGGGGGACCCAGTGATTCCTTGCAGCACTACCTGTGTCCAGAGGCCCCGGGTGGCCCAGGGTAGGTCCACAGACGTCCATGAATGGATGGAAGTATGCTAAGTGAATGTAAATGGTTTCCTTCCTTTCAGCAAAACATAAATAGAGTTGGTCAGAAAAGCTCAGGATCTATGAATAAACCAGGCTTTCCATGGGCAAAATTATCTTGAATTTCTTACTGGGAAATATACTTAGTACCATGCTGTTATGTTTCTAAATAGGTCTGCATCCTACTAGGGACACACAGTCTGCTTCCGTCACGCTGTTTCCAAGGCAACTAGAATTCATTACATCATTATTGTTCCCATCACAGAGCACACTCACACACATCCATACGATGCTGTCTCCCCAAATTCCCTCTTACTTGAAATGGGCTATAAACTTACTTCCGTTCTTGTAAATGACACTAGTTAGGATGGTCAGACTGTTGTGTTATAGAAATACCTTTTTGAGTGCGAAGCTTAGAATTTAAAACAAAGACAAATAATAATAAAAAAAAAAACCTTTAACAGCCACAGAGAAAATTAGCAGAATGTAGAAAGAATTCATGGTGGATCCTTGGCAAGTTGACCACCCGAGGGACTAGAACAAAGTGACCAACATGTGGAGGTGTCAGCAAGAGGGGCCAGGTCTGCTCCCCCGAGACGCACATGCAGTGCCTGTCTGCTCTCTGAAAATTAGGTCAGCTTGAAGTGGTCAGTGTCGGGAGCTGGTCAGCTATGGGGATTCTGCTGTGTTACAAAGCAGCTGCAGAGAAATTTTCATTTGATTCTTAAGTCCATTGTTATTGTTTTCTCTAAAAATTTGTTTCTCTGCTTTCTCAGCAATTTCGGTAAAGCCTTGACATGTTCATGGTTTTAAAAATCTGTAACGTAGGGTGGCACCTGTGGCTCAAAGGAGTGAGGCGCTGGCCCCATATGCTGGAGGTGGTGGATTCAAACCCAGCCCTGGCCAAAAACTGCAAAAAAAGAAGAATCTGTAATGTAGATCAGTTCTTAAGGATTGAAGTTAACACACAAATGCATGTATTCTAATTTTAAATGCATATTGGATACTTTTAAGGATAAGCACAAAAATAGGTTCCTGACTGCATCTGAGAATATAGTGATAATTTTTTTTTTTTTTTTTTTTGCAGTTTTTGGCTAGGGCCGGGTTTGAACTTGCCACCTCCAGTATCTGGGGCCAGCACCCCACTCCTTTGAGCCACAGGTGCCGCCCTGTAGTGATAATTTTTAGATAGACATGAACCTCCAAAAAAGTTTATATCAGATGATGTGTGAGAAATCAATCAAATTTTATGCAAAACAGAAGTGGCACTACAGGCCAGAAACTCTGCTCATTACTTCTCAGTGATAAAACTGGCATCATTTGTCCACATGGCAGAGCAGCCCGCAGGTTTCCCCCCACTGACAGCCACTGGCTGGACTCAGGCACTTGGCTTGTCATTGTCCTCCTAAAACCAGTCTCTGTACAGCCTGTCGGGAGAGACAGTGCCCCAGGAACACTGTAGGCAGCTCACGAGGGGTCTGGGGCTGTGACTTTATTTACCCTAACGTAAAACCATGAGTAGGTTTCACTTCTACTTAGCGGTTATATGATAATTTAACTTAGCAGTTGATTCATGAATGCCCACAATGTTCACTGTCCACGTGGTGTCTCCTCCAGCGGGTGGTGCCGTGGAAGCTCTGACCTTAGTTTATCTGTGCACACCGTGTATTCGTTCCTGGGCTGTTTCTGCACTCAGAGTTTGTCTCTCATTGTGGTGGTGTATTATGGTTACAAGCCTTGGGGTACTTTGCAAGTGGGTCAATTGCATTTGGATTTTGTGAGGTGGCAAAAAGTCATAATTCTTGGCAAAAAATCAGAGCTGCAGACGTAACCTCATTCTTACAAAATAGCAAGATTTCACAGCTCACATGACAAATCCTTTCCCATTCTCCTAAAACTATTTTACTTAACTAGAAGTTAGAAGGTAAGTAGAGAATGAGGTAGCAATTGTGTGTCAATCTGGTGACATATTTTGAGGGAAAAACAAAATCCCTCTGTGATAAATTCTGAATGAGATGTTTTTACTCTTCGAATGTTTTTATCTGTCAAGGTTATAGAGCAGGAGGAAAAACTACATTGAAATCAATGATTCTAATTATAGAAGATAGGATATGAACCCTTCAAAATAAGCAGTATTCATGAAATGATTTAAAAATTGCAAGTCATCTGTCATTCTATAAAGGGCATTTCAGCCTTGTGTTCTCACCCATCATCATGTCTTTCTATTTTGAGACTTAAATTCTAGATAATAAAAGAAGTTTAGCATCTCTTTTGAAAATATTTGTTTAAAATATTTGCTTTCTAAGATTTAACAGATTTTAATAACCTTTTATTTCTTTCCCCCTAAATTTGCTTATACATTTGATGTAAATTTTCTACACACTGCTTTGTGTGTAAGGGAGAACCATGTAAATGTAAAACTATTAGCAACAGCCAAACCAGTCAAGCCGATTCTTTGCCTCTGTGTCTGATGCACACACCAGGGCTCAGACGGGGTAAATGCCCGTGTGACATGTGTCCGGCAATGAGTGGTATTCATCCCACATGACCAGTACGTTTTTCTGTTTTCCTATGGAAAGAGAAGAGGCTCATAAATGTCATATTTTTAAAGCCAGATGAAACTGAGACATAGAATCACCACGATAAATGGTGGCAATATATTCCTTTCCTTTAAGAAAAGATACTTCTTTACTTGGTAATTCATTCCACAGAGTTACGAATTCTGATCTTTTAGATTTTAATAAAGAGAATTTTTTCCCTTTTCTTTCTTTTCCTTTTTTTTTTTTAAAGACAGAATTTCACTCTGTTGCCCTGGGTAGTGGTGAGTGGCATAATCACAGCTCACTGCAACCACAGACATCTCCAGGCTCAAGCAGTCCTGTCTCAGCCTCCTGAATAGCTGAAACTATAGGCATGTGCCACCATGACTGGCTAATTTTTCTATTTTTTGTAGAGATGTAGGGTCTCACTATGCTGCTCAGGCTCATCTCGAACTGTTGGCCTCCCACCTCACCTATGTAAATGCTAGGAGTACAGGGGTGAGCCACCAAGCCTGGCTAGATGAGCTTTTGATATGTTATTCTTAATAACTAGAAAAGAGGTACTATCTAACAGTGTATTGAAAGGGCAATATGCAATATTTTAAAATGCATTTGGTCATTATTTAAGCTGTCGCCTATCAGAGCTTCTGACGGAGAGGCCCTTCCTCTGTGGGGCCTGTACCCAGCTGGTATACAGTCAAGAAGAATCTCAGAGAATCCCAGATTTTCCAGGTACATCTCCTGTGTGGCATCCTGCCAACTGAAGTGGATGACTGGGGCTGTTTTCATCTCAGTTTGTTCTCTAAAACATTACAAGGACTATTTCTAGAGCTAAATAATGTTTCCTATTTTTTCCTACCTTCAGGAAGATAATTTCAGTTTTCTGAGATTCTAATTCATATGTAAGAAATCACTTATTATTGATTGAAAAGAATAAATTCTACATAATTACTTAAAAAAAAAAACAAATAAAAACCCCAGAAACCCAAACAAGCATCTACCACAACATTCAGTTATTTTTGGACTCAACTTCAGATCAATTTTAGTTTTAAACATGCCAGCTTTACCATTGGGATAAATCTGTTTAAATTGTTGGGTATTTAGGCCGAGCACAGTGGTTTGTGCCTATAATCCCAGCAGTCTGGGAGGCCAAGGTGGTGGATTGCTTGAGCTCAGGAGTTGGAGACTAACCTGAGCAAGACCCCATCTCTACTAAAAATAGAAACATTAGCTGGGCATTGTGGCAGGCACTTGTTGTCCCAGCTACTCAGGAGGTGGAGGCAGGAGGATCACTAAAACCCAGGAGTCTAAGGTTGCTGTGATGGCTCCATGGTACTGCCCAGGGCAACAGAGTGAGATGCTGTTTCCAAAAAAAAAAAAAAAAAGAGTTGGACATCTAAATAAAATCTAATTGAATTTATTTGCAAAATGACCTCAGTTTATTAAATTTCTGTAAGTAGTAACTGAACATGTTTTCTCTCCTGATGAGAAGCCAGCCTGGGCCATGCTGTGGCGGTACCCTTTCCAGCCACACCTGAATTCACCTGTGGACATGTCCTTCCACATCCTTTTGGTATGATGACAAATTCGAACAACCAGATGCTTCCTTGGTCTTGAAGACACAAAATAGACTTCATCATTGGAAGGGCTTTACTGCTGATCATTCCAGGGAAATATTTAAAAAAGGAAGAGATAGAGAACAGAAGTTCGGAAATCTTATGAAGGTCTAACATCCCAGAGCCTTTTAGGATTCAACATTATTGGAATTTTCCTTCCATAGTATAAAAAATAAGAAAATGCTCGTGTTTTCCTGCTGATCATCCCTCTTTCCCTACTTTGCTCCCATAAAATGATCTGGTGAAAGGCTTCCTCCTAGCACAGGTAGCAATGTGATCTTGGTCAACTGCCAGCCCCCTAGTACCCATGCCTGTCTGGCTTCTAGCCTAAGGAGTCTTTTCCACGCAGGGAGGTCCTGCTGTGACAGTCCACTCTGTAGTCGTCCACGGGTGGCATCAGCTTAGCAACACTGGCCCCCACCGGGCTGCCAGCCTGCCTGCTGCAGAGGGGAGTTCCTCCTGGGACCACAGTGAGGAGCATGGGTCTGTGGCCCAGGGAACCTCCTTCCTGTTTCCAAACCATGAAGACTCAGGACCTTCCTGGTAGTGTCCAGGAGTGGCCAAGATCCTTAGGTGGGGTGCAGTTATGCTCAAGCCCTTGGCCTTTCTCTTCCAGACAGCCCTAAAAGACACGGAAACCCGGCAGTGTAATCTCTAGAGTCCCTCTCCTCAGTCTCACCTCTCAAATTCAACTCTTTATCCAGCAGCTTGAGCTGTGCTTTAGAAATTTTGTCACTTTTCCACCTTGAAATCACTTTCACTTCTGTAACCTACATGGTCAAGTTGAAATTCTTTCAAGAATCTGGGAGCACCTAAGTTGGGTACATAAATATTTAGAATGGAAATGTCTTCTTGTTGTATTTTTCACTTGACCAATATGAAGTGACCATCTTTGTCTTTTTTGACTTTAGTTGCTTTAAATCCACATGTATCTGAAAATAAGATTCCAACCACTCTTTTCTTCTGAATTCTGTTTGCCTGAAAAATTGTTTTCCAACCCTTAACTCTGAGTTTTAATTTGTCTTTTGAGGCTAGGTGTGTTTCCTGCAAACAGCAAATGAATGGCTTGTGGTTTTTTTAATCCAGTCAGCCACTTTGTACCTCTTCAGTGGGGAATTCAAGCCATTAACATTTATTGAGAGTTCTATTCATCTTATTTTGTGAAAGTCCATTGCTTAATTTTGTCTTTGGCATCATTGTGGAAGCTAGATTCTGTCCTTTAATTTCTGAGTGCTTACTTTGCTGTTGGTCCATTGTGATGGTCAGTGTGTAGGGCAGGTTGAAGTATTTCCTGTAGAGCTGGTCTTATTGTGGCAAAGTTCCTCAATGTTTGCATGTCAGTAAAAGATTTGATTTCTCTGTCAATTTTAAAGCTTAGCTTAGTGGGATATAGAGTTCTAGGCTGGAAATTGTTCTGTTGAAGTAGATTAAAGGTAGATGACCCTTCTTCCGTCTTGAAGTGTTTCACTAGAGAAGTCTGTGGTCACCCTGCTGGATTTGCCCTTGCAGGCCAATTGTGCTTACTCCTGGCAGCATGCAGAATCTTTTCTTTTGTCTTGACTTTGGACAGGTTCATCACAATGTGTCTGTTAGAGTTGAGGAGATCTGGGGTCTGGTATCCTTCTGAAAGGAGTATGTCAGAATCTTTGGTGATATTTGGGAAATTTTCACTTATTATAATATTCTCTAGAATGGCTTCCATTCCCCTGGGGCATTCTTCTTTCCCTTCTGGGATACTTACAACTCATATGTTTGAACGCTTCATAAAGTCCTATAATTCTGTCAGTGAACGTTCTGTTTTGTCTCTTTTCTTTTCTGCCTCTTTAACTATCTGAGTTATCTCAAGAGCTTTGTCCTCTACCTCTGAGATTTGTTCTTCTGCATGGTCTAATCGGTTGTTGATACTTTCTATTGCACCGTTAAGTTCCCTAATTGATTTCTTCAGTTCCTTCAGCTCTGCTATATTCTTTCTGTATTCTTCATATTGTTCATCTCTTATTTGATTCTGTTTCTGGATTTCCTTTTGGTTATTTTCCACTTTATCAGCAGTTTCCTTCATTGTTTCCATCATTTCCTTCATTGTTTTCATCGTCTGTATTCTAAATCCCATTTCTGTCATTTCTAACATTTCTTTATAAGTGAAATCCTTTGCAGTAGCTACCTCACGGTCCCTTGTTGAGGGGGATTTGAGAGGCGGGGATTGTTCTGGACTGGTTTTTGATGTTGCCAGGATTTTTCTGCTGATTCTTCCTCACGAGTGCTTTCTTTTATCTGTTTCCTTGCCCTAATTTTCCTTTCACTTACTCTTGCTCTTTAAGTCACCGTGCCTCTGGCCTAAGGTTTTGATGAGTCCTTTTGGTACAGGACCAGAAGGATGAGAAGATTGAAGAGCAAGAAGGGAAGAATGATTATAAAAAAAGAAAAAAGAGAAAAAAAAAGAGAGAAAAGGGAATATTGACAAAAAGAAGTGAGGCACAGAAAGAGGGAGACAGGAATAAAAAAGGTGTACAGTAGGGTACTTTCACTTACCCATAAAACCTCCCCCAACCTCTGGGGTGCTGGGTTGGGTGGTGCCCTTGAGGTGATCAGCGTTTGTCAGTCTGAGCAGAGACAGTACCCCACCTCCACCAAACAGAGAGGAAAGACAAAAATGCTAAAGATCAAACCAAAACAAACAGAAAACCTTACAGGATAAAATTGGGTAAAAAAACAAATAATAGGGGCAGAAAAACTAGAAAAAATGAAGTTCTTATTAGTAAAGAGGGCGAAAATGGAAAATTATATTTAAACAACAAAAATAAAGAAAGAAAAGAAGAAAAAGAATTTAAAAGAAAAGTCTAGAGGGAAAATGTTGAAATTAAACAAACAAAAAAACCCCCAAACAGTATATAAATCTTGCTGAATATTGTCTCGTGTCTGGCGACAGGTGATCTTATGAGGTGTTAATCACAAGGCTGAACAGCTGTATGAGATGGAGACTGGAGGCCTCTGCTGATTTCTCAAACCCTGCAGGGTTGAGAGCCTAAACCTCTCCTCAGCCTGCTTTAAATACACTTTAAACTGTTAACCTTGGCAAGGCAGGAGCTTTCCCAGGAAAGCACTTGTCGCTGGGATCTCTCCTGAAGTGACTGCCTGCTTATCCAGTGCGCCAAAACCCATCTCACTATGCCCCAGGATGGCTGAGTTTGCAAGGCAGCCTTTCTACTGCCAAACCTGGAACACTCCACTCTTCCCCAGCATCTCAGTCCTGGCCTTTGGCCTGCTCAGTCACAAGAGCACTCGCCCAAGGTCTCTTAGCCCAAGCCCAGCTCTGTGACCCTGAGGACAGAGCCTGCAGGAGCTGATCTCCCACAATCGCTACGTGGCCCACAGCTGAACAATATTAGCTCCACTCAGACTTGGCAGCTCAGTCTGACACCCTAGACAACATTTAAAGTCATCTGCACTCTTGCCCTAGTTCTCCCAAGGTAGTTCAACCAAGTTCCCAAGTCCATAAAAAACAAAACAACCTACAGGAAAGGCCTTTCCTGCTCGCAATCTCACTGCTATTGTTGATACAGCAGTGGCAGCCACTGCCCAGATGTAACCACTTGCCCGTTCTCCACTACTCTTGTCCTCCTCCTGGGGTCCGGAAGTCTCTCGCTGTCTCCCTGCGTCCCCAAAGGGATGTTTCTGGGCAGACCCCACAAGCCAGAGATGCCTGAAGTCTTCTCTCCCCAGTCTTGCCGCGCCTGGTTGCAAAGAAGCTGTTACTCGGCTGCCATCTTGCTCTGCCCCACAAGTTAAAATTCTTTTTTTTTTTTTTTTTTTTTTTTAGTGTTTGGCCAGGGCTGGGTTTGAACCTGCCACCTCCAGTATTACTCCTTTGAGCCACAGGCGCTGCCCTACAAGTTGAAATTCTTTAATGTGCCATCGTACAGAATACCTTGCCGATCTGAGTCTAGTCTATACCCACCCCCCCACCCACCCCAGTGCTGGGTGTGCTTTTCTGTTGTGATGAGACAATGGGAGGATGATAATGGCAGTTGCCCTGTCCCCATCTGCTGGGAATGGTGCTTGCCTCTCTCAGAACCCAGCAGGCACTCCTCAAGTCTTTGCTTATAATGTTTTTTCTGCTTTTTGCCTGAAAATTTTCTCTTAATTCTTTGAGGCCCAGTGCAAATGCCTCCTCCTCTCCCATCCTGTAATAGTTGATTGCTGCTATAACAGATGTCCACAAATTTAGCAGCTTAAAATAATACTCACTTTTTTCTAATCTCACAGTTCTGTTCAGTCTGTGGCTAGAGGGGGATGTAGCTGGGCCCCCCCTTAGGGTCTCACAGGCAGAAATCAAGGTATTAGCAGGGCTGTGATCCTTTCCAGAGGAGCTGGGATAAGTGTGCTTCCTGGCTCCTTCTTGAGCAGGCCACATGCAGTTCCTTGTGGTTGCAGGACTCAGGTCCCTTTGCCTCTGGTTGTCAATGGGGCTGATCTTTGCTCCCAAAGTGTGTCCTAGTCCTTCCTGATTTCCTTGCAGCCCCTCCATCAAGCGCACATCACGTTTTCTCAGGCTTACATCTCTCTGGCTTTCCCCTCTGTTCTCCTTTTGAAGACTCTGTGGTTGTATCAGGCTCACTCTGATAATCCAGAATAATCTCCTGGTCTGTACCCTTAGTGACATCTACAAAGTGCCTTTGCATGTAGGGTTAACACACTCACAGGTTCTGGTAAGGTGTGACCTCTTTGGGAGCCATTATCCTGGTGACCACATCTTGGCTCCCCCAAGCATAATTAAGTGACCTTGAATGCACCCTCCACGGTAGGGACATGTCAGAGTCTTCTTTGGTACCTTTGTACCAAGCCCAAGTGGGCCCTGGATCTTTGTAGACCTTCCTGTGTCCCTACCACCTTGGTATCTGGGGGCTGTCCCACGTGGGGTCCTGGCCCTGCTCCCCCTAGTCAAATGCCCTCTCCCCAGCTCACCTCCCGCTCATCTAGCTGAACACCTGTAATGACAAGAATGAACGGACGGATGATGGGAGGTTGGGAGACACAGATTAACAGCCATGCGTCATTCCGCCGCAGAGTGATTAGGTTTGGGAAAGCATCACGGCAGAAGTCACAGACACTTAATCTCATGCTAGAAAAAGGGGTAGGCTTTCTGCACAGAAGGACAAAGGAGTGTCCCTCCAGGCAAAGGAGTGCGAGAGGTGGGGACGAGGAGCCAGTGCTGGGGACTGAGGAGCGTGCAGCAGGGCTGGGGCAGGGTGAATGTTGGTCAGAGACACGAAGCTACCGCCTCACCCCAGGAAGGATGCCACAGAGACCCCAACCCCAGGATGTGCTGTGGAAAGGTCGAAAGTTCCCTGGCAGCCCAGCCAACCAATGAACGGACCGTTGACATCACAAGAGGTTTGAAGCTGTGGTTAACACTGAATTAAATGTTATTTAAAAGTTTGGCTCCACTGTGGGAAGGGACTGATACAGTCTTTAGCAAGGAAGTCTCTTGCCAGGATCAGGGTGGGTGAGGGGGCTGAGGCCAGTACAAGGTGGGGTCTGTATCTATTCCACAGAGTCAGCAGGTGTGTCCTTTGGTCTTGGGACTACTCATGATAATTTGGATATTTTATATCAGGAGGAAAGGGGACAAGCTGATTTCCAAAGAAAGAGGGGAGAACACAGCTTCTACCCACGGTGTAATTGTGAAAAAAAAAATGGCTGTAACACCGGGAGTTAATGTTATGGAAGTCATTTCTATGCTAATTTTCTCTTCAGTGAGGACTTGTATCCATAATGTGAAATTTCAATTTGAAAAATCCCCACCCCCTCATTTTACCCAGTCTCCTACGTGAACATTTTTAAATCAAGGCAGTAAAATCTCTAAATTGCAATTAACCTCCAAAATGAGAGTTTTCGATAGAAAGGAGTGCCAGGCTTGGCAGATGAACAGTTTCTCACGGGGCATGATGGGGCGACGTCACTGCACCCAGGGGTTGCAGAGGGTGAAAGTTGGGCTCCAGGGCTAGCTCGCCAGCTGTCTAAACATGTGCTTTCCCTCCCCGCCAGGTGGACGCCCACGGGAATATTCTGTTAGGGACGCTGGAGGTCCACAATGAAATGAACGAGGTGGCGGGCGGTGTCGGAGACACCAGGAATTCAGCAATATCCTTTGACAACTCAGGAATCCAGTACAGGAAACAGAGTGTGCCCAGGGAAGGGCATGGGCGGTTTGCAGGGGACAGAAGCATCCCACACAAGAAGACTCACCTTCGGAGGAGGTCTTCGCAGCTCAAAATCAAAATCCCCGATCTCACCGATGTGAATGCCATAGACAGATGGTCCAGGATCGTGTTCCCATTCACTTTTTCTCTTTTCAACTTAGTTTACTGGCTGTACTATGTTAACTGAGTGACTGTACTTGATTTTTCAAAGACTTCATTTAACACTGAGTGAAATATTACTCTGCCTGTCAAGTTTTTATACCTGTACACACACAGACAGACACACATGCAGACACACACGTGTATACATACGCAATTGTATATATATATGTGAACTTTCTCAGCATATATATAAAATACATGTGTATATGAGGATGTGTGTGTATATGTTTATCCACATGGGTTGTGAGTACCCGTGTCCACAGAAAACAAATACACATACATGTATACATTTTGCAGCTACGGACAATTTAACACAGGATGCATATTAAAGAAAGTCAGAGTTTTTTTTTTTTTCTTTTTTAATGGAAAGGGACAAGTTGTCATCTAATATCATGCCTTGAGAACGAGGATGTGGAACACAATATCATCCCCAAGTGTGTCTTTTATTATCATTAAGTTAGACGTTTTAGTTTAAAGATCAGGAAGACATTCTTTGCAAACACACACAGTGGTACTGCTTGTTGGCAGTGAGTCACACACTTCACATCCTCTTTCAGTTTAGCGAGCGTGGGCTTTCCGGCTGTGCTGGTGATGGATTTGTTTTCGCCAGGCATAATTTTTCTGTAACGGTTTAGTGGACAGGTGAGCTGTGGGCAGTGTGCTCACCTGCTGTCTTCATCGTAGCTAGAGCTCACGCAGATGTCTGAATGGCCATCTTTTGAAAACCCATCCGGAGCGAGTGGCATCTTGTTGTGAGTACTCTAATACTCTAATATGGCGTGTGGTTTTTTAGTTGTTCATTTGGAGTGGAGCCAGCTCAACTGTCACATGGGAACACCACGGCACGTTTGGGCAATGATGTTTCAATCGCTGAAAATGTGCTCTACATCTAGTGTGGATTTCTAGCCCTGACACCCAACGGAAAGCATAGACATCTCAGGTTATTTGTTCCTCTAAGGTAAAAAAAGAAACACATCTAGGATGATTTTTGCCCCCTTGTGGTTACGTTATCGATCATTCTTATAACATTGTATGTTAATAGGAGATATATTTGCATAATATGCATATATATGTATATTTACCAAGATTTTGTTTTTCTTATGCTTGCTACCATGGCAGCATGCAAGGTCGTTTTTTCCTTTATGTGATGTATAAGTACTTTCTGTTACCTAGAAATTAAGATTGAAGCGAAAACACTTCTGCTGTTCAATTTCAGAAACTAAGAGACATCCTCATGCCTGTATTTCTGTATCTGACATATTTCATAAGCACATCCAGCTACTCCTAGGCTGACTAGGATTCTGCAGGAGCATGACCCCCCCACACCACGCATCACCTCACCACCGTGACCGTTCTTGGAGGCGAAGGAAGGGAACCTGGCAACACACACAGTCGCTCTGGGTTCCTTCTGCTCCACAGCCTCATCCGTATCTGGACTTTTTAAAGCTCGTAGAACGAAGACAAGGTGCACTGGTTTCATAGACGCAACCTTAACTTACTATTTAGATGAGATCTTTCTAAAGAAAAAAAAAGAGATGATATATTTTTTGTAAACAATATTTCTATCACAGGCATCCATAAACTGAAATGACTACAGGTGTGCGACAGGTGTCACGGTGAAGTCAAGCATTTGTAGAAAAAAAAATTAAAAGCAAAATATGCAGGAAAAACTGCTAAATTAATACTTTATCCCCAAACGCCAAATATGCCTCGCCCCCTGTGTTCTATACAAAACAAACGACCAGAGTCTAGCCCAGCACCCTGACGGCTGGTACCAATGCCCTCCTTGGAGGGGGTGGCACCGCCTTCTGGGGATGTGTGTGCTGTGGACAATCGCCATGAGCCCACCCTACTGGATTTTTTTTTTTTTTTTTGGTGGACGTAACAACTTTTAGTTCGTGAGTCTCTGTTAACAGTGCAAAGCCCACCATCAGATAAAACATGATCCACAAAATCTCATGCTAGAGGCAATGACTATAATTTTTATGCCCTTTCCCTTCCTTCATCCTTATCTCTTTTTAACGTCTTCTCCCGGCCGCTGCTCTCTGGTTTTATTTTTACCTGGAGATTAAGCCAGTGATTTTTTGTTTGTTCGTTTGCGGGTTTTTTGATCCTTGGCTTTTTCTCTGACAATTATTTTTCATGGGTAACAATGGGGGATCCTAAAGGTTAAACAGATTGGGAAAAACCTTGTAAGTGGCCTTATTGTTAACATGTTAAAGAAAAAAAAAGACCTTTGCAAAGACCTTATCCCTTCCAATACTTCAGGGATCTTTTTCTGTATCTAGTAATTCAAGGTGTGAGCTCCACATGCAGAAGAGGGACCCCAAAGTGCAAACAGCCGTGGGAAAGCAGCAGTCGGTGGTCTGTTTAAGTGTGTGATTTATACTATTCAGAACTGTGACATTACTAACTACTGGGAGAAAAGTGATCTAAGACCTTTTCAATGCATAGTTGAGGTACCCAAAAATCAAAGGCAGAGACCCCATGGGCTCACAGACCTGCAGTCTACTTCCCGAGGTTTTCTGGATATAAATTTGCATGGTATAGTCATAATAGCTTTTGAGCTTTTTATATGCATTTGCCACCAAGACTGGGATCCACAACTTTGTAGACACTGCGATGAAGTTAACATAATAGCTATACTATAAATAGTGTTTGTAATTACACACACACACATACATATATTCTGTAAAAAAAAAAAAACTTTTTAAGATCCTTGGGTATGTGTTTGCTTTACTCCATTTCAGAAGAAAATTACTTTTCTTCTAATAAAAATTATTTTATAGCTTCTCCATTTTTTAAAGTTATGAGAAGTTTTGAGATGAGAGCTCTGCGCTAACAGAAAAGAGTTAAGTTTGATCCTCTGCTCTGTTAAAATGATCTCTCATCACTTCATGGTAGTCACACGGGCCAGGGAGTGAGCTGCGGTGAGGAACTCTGAGCCTGGACCTCTGAGGTTGTGAGGTAGCCGTCACCCACACCCAGACCTTTGAGTAAGGAGAGGAAAGTCTAATTGGTAATATAATGAGATTTCTTTCTAAACAACTGGAAGTAATACAACGTCAATTTTGTCATTGTTACGACCTGTGTTCAGACATGCTTGGGACAAATCCAGAGCCCTGTTACAAGACCCCAGCTGTCTCTACCACCGTGTTCCTCCTCTCAGTTGCCAACCCCAGGACCCTAGTGGGGTGTCACTGTCTATACCATGAGACGTTCATTTCTCCTTGAACCTCAAGTGAACTAGAAAGTACGTCTCGATGATACTCTCATTAGGTTTGAAAGGCACGTGTACATTGACAATATGGTATGTTTCTAGTGCCGGCACCCAGAACCTTGACCTGCTCACTCACTCCCCTCAGAGACACTTCTCTTCTTTCCATACATGGAATGAACATTTCCCCCAGGGAGATCATCTCGAGGGTGACGCCCAGTGCATCTGGGACTGGTCCTCAGGGGACATGCACATAGCACTCACAAGCCTTCCTTTTTAGCATCCAGTAGCTAACTAATCCCACGAGGGTGTGTTCTGAAAAGAGAATGTGTCCACCTTTGAATCTCCTGGCTTGAAAGTATAAACCATAATTTTCACCTGAACTCTCCACCTGAAAACCAGTTCATATTCCCCACCATTCAGTGTGAGCAAAACAAAACAATCGGTGAAACATTGTGTTGCTCTTGGAATGGACTCTGGCTCTTATCTTAGTGGGGGCCATCGGTCGAGAATGACATTAAATCTTGGGGCAAAGCCTGCCCAGGTGGATTAAATTTTTCCAGGGCACTAGTGTGCCTTGGATTGATTACCTCTTCTACCAAATTGAAAGGTGCCGTGTTTTCCTGAAATACTAAATTCCCAACACCTGGGTAGACGGTGACCTCCCAGAGTGGCTCACGCGTGTCTCTCCCGAGGACCAGCCCTGTGAAGGTGTTCTCTCATCTCCGTCTCACATTTCCACTTCACAAGTCAGTCAGTGTGTTTAAGGTAAGTGCAGGAGTATTCTAGTAGGAATAGGCAATTGCTGTCATGATCAATTCCCATGTTGATTTCATTTTATTGTAAAGATAAATTCAAACCCAGTTTTGCTTAAGCACATTGATGTAATTTTTTGGTATTATTTGACATGAAAAAAAAACAGCAAAATTGAGTTATAGATACAATATGAAACTTGTTGATGAATGAATTCAAATTTATTAAAAAAGGACTAACTGACCTAAATGTGAAGACTGGCTTTTTTATTCTTCCTTGCTCCTTATCATTAAAATGGGGTGGTTATTTCAGTTTTTGGTAGTATGTGTCCATTTATGTTGTGATAAAAGTAAAAAGAAATGAGCCTCAAATCGATAGCATATGACAGAAATGTATTGAACTATGACTTTTTATTAAAAAATAATTAAAATTGCCAGGTGCAATGGCTAACACCTATAATCTTAGCACTCTGGGAGGCAGAGGCGAGTGGGTTGCCTGAGTTCAGGACTTAGAGCCCACCCTAAGCAAGAGTGAGACCCCGTCTCTAAAGAATAGCCGGGTGCTATGGCAGGCTCACCTAGTCCCAGTTATTCAGGAGGCTGAGGCAGGAAGACCACTTGAGCCCAAGAGTTTGAGGTTGCTGTGAGGTATGATTCCACAGCACTCAACCCCAGGGTGACTGCGAGACTCTGTCACAAAAAAAAAAGAACCAAAATTTACTCTTCACCTCAGACAAGAGCTTTAACTTGTCACCGTATTCAATAAGTATTTTAAGAAAGAAATAGGGAGCCCTTGGCTAAGCTCTGGCCAAGCTGGTATTGATCATTTCCTATAGTTCATCAACATTATAAGGCAATTTCTTATAATCTGAGAAACCAAGCAATGTCTCAGAATGAATGAATTCAGATCTTGGACGCCTCCAACCAGGCAGAACTTTAAGAAATGTATCTCTAGGCCCCCAGGGAAGCTGTTGGCTCACCTGGAAATGCCCCAACAGTGGCCATAAGCTCCACAAAACGCCCTCACCTTGGGAGTGTTCAAGTTTTCCTCCAAATCACTGTAAGCAAAATAATGCAAATTATTTACGGATCCTGCTTTTTTTTTTCTTCATCATATGGACAAATTGTTCACAATTCTGGCTACTCCAGGACACTGTCTGGGGCATACTCCACACCAGTTCTTGGTCTGAAGCTGGAGCGTTGCTGTGGACACATTTCTCACCTGCTCCATTAGACTAACAGACTCTCCATCCCATGTAACGCCATAGAAGAAAGAATTTTAACAATTTTAACTTACTTTCTTTAAGCCTCTTTTACAAAGCATCCTACTTTTTCTTCTCTTTTTTTTTCTTTTTGTAGCATTCAGCTTTTGATTGAGCAAGAAAGCCTCTTGGAATGTGGGGTCCAGTTATACCCAGAGAGTTTCTGGCCAGTCTACCAACTTCTGGCCCAAGGCTGTGGTGCCCACATGCACGTGTGGTTCCATTTTGCAATTCTTACCTCTTTACCAGCTTGTAAAGGGTAGGGCTTGTCAACTCTCCTTTGAATGGTAATCTTCTTCTTCAAAAGGATCTGACCCTTTGAAACCTGAGATACCATTGTCTACCTTCAGCTTCTTGTAGCCAGCAATGGCTGTTGATGGAGACTCAAACTCATGGACTTTTGATTTTTATATAAACAGGTTCCAATAAGAATCAACAGGCCATCAATGTAGGAGGAACTTTTAAGTAAAATGCAATTCACTGAAATGAGTGTGGGAGTGTGTGTAGATCAGCTGTTCTCAACCTGTGGGTCACGACCCCTTTGTAACAATGAAAATACGTTGCAGCATTAGGAAGGTTGAGAACCACTGCTTTAGAGTAAGATGCTCACACACCATTCTTTCAGGCTTTTCTCCTCCCTTTTTACCTCCCATCCTCTGTTAATGGCAACTATAATTTCAGCAAGGTTCAAAGCCTTTACTCTCTGCCTACACTTGTAAAATTGTACGGATGGATCCTCAGAGTAGGCACATGCCTGAGCTGTATGACGTAAGTACGGTTCAAATTTTGGTATTTTATTTGAATGTATAAAGAAAGATAACTGGGAGGAGAAAAAAATAGAAACCTTGTCGTTCTCTGCCCGTCAAGTGAGATCAGTCCATTGCAGGTAAGAAAAGAGATTCCTATCAGCTGCTACTGTGTCATCCAGGTGGAAAGCTTTTATAGCCAACGTGCTAACTGTGCTTTAGCCTTGAAGAGTTCACCTATAAATTCTGAAAGTTAAAAACAAATTAACAACTTTGATGTCATTAAGACTATATAAAAATTATTCAAAGCAGAGCTCAGCAGTTTGCTTAGGTTTTGTTCTGAACTTCACAAGTCCAGCGTCTCAACTTCGGGCTATTGGAAGGAAAATATTCCTAAGGTTCCAGTCATACGAAATCCTCACATTCTTTCATTTGATCCAAACCACAAGTGGTTTATGTCTGCAGCAAGACTTTCTTAGGTTTAATTTCTCCCTGTCACCTGCAAACACCCTCCTGGGGGTTCTAATTGCTATTCTCTCTCTTTCTTTCCTTCTTCTTCTTTTTTTTTTTTTTTTTTGCAGTTTTGGCCAGGGCTGGGCTTGAACCCAGCACCCCCAGTACCTGGGGCCAGCACCCTACTCCTTGAGGCACAGGCACTGCCCCATTCCCTTTCTTTTTCAATTTAGAAAGAATGCTATGCTTTCTTAACTTGTGTGCCCAAAGATATCTAGGATTTTAGTCATTAAATTTACCGTTGGGAATGTTTTCCATTTTTATTCATGAAGATATTCTCAGCATTGACCGATTAACTGCACAAGACCGCTGCAAATCTCTGATCCCGTGATTGACGTTTGGAGTCCTGGATTAGCTGCTTGAGTTTTTAAATAGCACATGTTCTCCCTGTCCTGGTTTTCTCCCTCATTTTGTCCCAGGTCATCGTCAGTTAATATCCCAGGAATGTATAAGTGACAGAGGTTACATCCCTGAATTCTGTCTTTGGTCCTTAATGTTTAATTGGTAGTTAGCTAGGTGTTGCCCTGTGCATTGAAAAGTCATCTCCCCGGATCTTTGAAATCATCACACCATTGCAGTCTCCATCTGGTCATGCTGATGACAAGTTTGATGTCAGACGATCCTATTTAATTATAAATCGCTCACCCCGACTCGCACCCAGATGACCTTGGTTCCGTGATGTTTTTCTGATGATTCAGGACGGTGAACCTACAGTCAATCTCTCTTTGCAGTTTGTGGTGTTGGATCTTGAGTGAACTTCTCCATCCAGAGGTCTGTATCTCTGATCTCTGAGCACTTCTATTATTTTCTAGAAAATACCTCCTGCGTTTTCACGCTCTCTCACTCGTCAGATTTTGTACTGAATGGCTCCATCTTTAATACATATATATGTAAATAATCTTTCCGTCCTAGGTTTGTAGTTTTTGGATTTGGGATTTTTTTTTTTTTTAGTTTGTTATCTATGTATTCTGGGAGATTATTTTTGTCTTTCAACAATTCTCTCATTTTCTAAGTGGCATTTTGAGTTATAAGTGACATATAACAACTGCACTATCTAAAGTCTGTAATTTAATATTTTGACGTGGTGAAGCCACCATCACAAGCAGGAGAGGGAGCACATTCACCGCGCAGCCGTGGCTCCACCCTCTCTGAGATTCCCACGTCTGTCTTCCAATGTGCTTCCAGCGGCTGATGCACTAGAGACAAGTTTGCATTTTCCAAAATCTCAGATAAATGCGACAGGGTGGGAGGCACTCTGTTTACGCTTCCTCAGATTCTTCTGTGTCATTGCGTGTATCAGGTGCACACCACATTTTCCTGCTGAGTCATATTCCCTCCTATGTGAATACCACGATTTGCTGGTCTGTTCACCTGTTGGTGGGCGCCCGGCCGCTCACCTCCACAGCTGCACTGAACATCCTGTGTGAGTCTTCACACACACCTGTGCTTTCATTTACCTAAGAGTGGACTGTACAGTGGCAAATACCTAACTTTTCGTGAAACTACCAAACTGAAAAGTGATTTCACATTGACATTTTACCAGTTGTGTGTGAGAATCCCAATTCTTCCACATGGTCTCCAACACTGGTCTGGCCGGTCTTCTTAATCTTAGCCCCTGTAAGCCTCGCATAGTGGCATTTCTTTTGGTTTTAATTTGCATTTTCTTACTAACTGACGCTGTCCAACATCTTTCCTTGTATTTATTTGCCATCTATTTGTCTTCATTAATAAAGGGCCTGTTTAAATCTTCTATTTTTTAATTGATTTGTTTCTTGCTGTGTTTTGAGAATTCTTTGTGTATTTTGGATACAAATCCTTTATAAGATGTATGTTTTCTAACTTTTTTCTCCTGGTCTGTGGCTTTTCATTTTTCGGAGAGCAGAAGTTTAAATTTTGATAAAGCCTAGTTTCTTTATTTTTTCTTTTATGTATCATGCATTTGGTAAAGTGGCTAAGAAATCTTTGCATAACCAAAGTTTCCAAAAATTTTTCTTATGTTTTCTCCTGGAAATTTTACAGGTTTAGATATTACATTTAGACAAGATACATTTTGAGTTAAATTTTGCATGTGGTATGAGATAGAAATGAAAGTTCATTTTCTCCGTATCAACGGCCAATTATTAAATGCCACTTGTTTAAAACAAACCAAAAACCCTGTGTTTTTTCCCCCACTAACTGCCTTCCAGTCCTCCACATAGGCGCGGATTGATGTTCAGACGATCTTGTTCCATCTGGTGCTGCTGAGATCAGCACCACACTGTCTTAACCACTGTAGTTTTATAATAAAGCTTAAAATCACACAGTGTTAGTTTACCCAATTTATTATTCTTTTTCAAAGTTGTTTTAGCATGGACTTTTTATTTCCATGTGAATTTCAGAATGGGCTTTTGAACATGTATTTTTTTAAAAGCCTTTTGGGGATTTGATTGGAACTGCATTGAATCTACAGATCAATTTGCAGATAACTGACATCCTAATAGTGTTAAATCGTCAACCCTGGAACAGTATTTATCTGCCCCCATTATGCCAGGGTTTCTCCACCTGGGCACATTAACATTTTGGACCACAGAATTCTTTGTTGTGGGGCTGTTCTGGGCATGGCTGGATGTTTAGCACCATCCTCGGCCTCTACTCCCCAGATTCCAGCTCATAAAGTCCTTCTCCTACCCACTAGTTGTGGCCACCCAAAATATCTCTAGACATGGAATGCTTGCTGGAGCAAAACCCTGACTGAGAACCACAGCCTAAATCTTCTCTTTTTGGTGGAGACAGAGTCTCACTTTATCGCCCTTGGTACAGGGCCCATGGCATCACAGAGCTCACAGCAACCTCCAACTCCTGAGCTTAGGTGGTTCTCTTGCCCCAGCCTCCTGAGTAGCTGGGACCACAGGTGCCCACCACAATGCCCTGCAGTTTGGTTTTTTGTTGTTGTTGTTGTTGTTGCAGTCTGGCCAGGTCTGGGTTTGAACCCACCACGCTGGGTATATTGGGGCCAGCGCCCTACCCACTGAGCCACAGGCACCACCCTACAGCTTAAATCTTTAATTTCTCTCAACAGTAGATTTGATTTTAAATGTAGAGGCCTTATTTGCATGCTGTCCCTTTTATCCTATTATTTTACACTGTATTTTGGGATGCTATTATAAATGGTAATTTTAACATTTCAATTTTCTACCGGTTGTTGTTATATGTAGAACTGAAGTTGACTTTTGTTTATAGACCTAGTATCTTGAAACACTACTAAACTCACTAATTAATTCTATCAGCTTTTAAAAATAGGCTCCATCAGATTTTCTACATAGATAATACTGCTGACTCTCAACAAAGAGAATTTCACTTCTTTCTTTTCAACCTGAATGACTTTTATTTCTGTTTCTTGCTTTATTGCACCAGCAAGAACCTCTAGTATTATGTTGAATAAAAATTGTCAAGAGCATTCTTGCCTGGCTCCTGATCTAACAAGGAAAGTGTTTATCCTTTCACCATAAAGCTTGTATTTACTGTAGGCTGTCCAGAGAGGCCCTTTATTTGATGGAGAAAGATCCCTTCTATTCTTAGTTTTTTGAGAGGTTTTCCTCAGAAATGTATATTAGGTTTTGTCTCACACTTCTCTCTGCTTCTAACAAGATGATGGCATGGTTATTTTTCTTTCTTTCATATGGTGAATTACAATGATTGATTTGGATGACGTTAAGTCCTCTTGCATTCTTGGGCTGTGCCCGACTTGGTCATGATGTGTTGTTCTTTTAACGTATTTTTGGATTTGATTTGCTAAAATTAAAAAAAAAAACATTCATTCATTACCACAAATCTGTAATTTTTTTTCTTGTCATGTTTCTGTCGAGTTTCAGTATCAAACTAACCGCAGCCTCATAGAAGGAGCGGAATTATTCACTCTTCTTCAATTTTTTATGAAGCATTTTTGTAAAATTGGTAACATTTTAAAATATTTGATAGACTAAAGCCATTTCATTCATTTTCTTTTCTTTTTCTTTCTTTCTTCTTTGCTTTTTTGAGACAGAGTATTACTTTATTGCCTTGGGTAGAGTGCCATGGTGTCATAACTGGCAGCCACCTTAAACTCTTGGGCTCAAGTGATTCTCTTGTCTCAGTCTCCCAAGAGGTTAAGACTATAGGCACCCACCACCATGCCCAGTTAGTTTTTCTTTTTTTAGTAGAGATAGAGTCTTGCTCTTGCTCAGGCTGGTCTCAGACTCCTGAGCTCAAGTAATCTACCTGCCTTGGCCTCCCAGAGTGCTGGGATTACAGGTGTGAGCCAACACACCTGGCCTTGAATTTTCTTTAAGGGAAGATTTTGAACTATGAACTCAAGTCTTTAATATAATAGCTCCAGGGTGATTTAAGTGATCTATTTTTTCTTGAGTGAGCTTTAATAGTTTGTAATTCTCAGGGACTCTTTCCACTGAATCTCATGAAGTTGTTCATAATATCTGATTATTCTTTACCTCACTCGTTCTTGAGGCTGTGATCTTTGTCTTATCTGTTTTTATTCTGATCAGTATGCCCCAAAGGTTTGTCATTGTGTTTATCTTCTCAAAAAAAGGCTTTTGATTTTATTGCTTTTTGTATTTTAAAATATTTTCTATTTCATTAATTTCTGATTTTTATTGTTTTCTTTTTTTTCCATTTGGGTTATTTTGCTCTTCTTTTTCTAGTTTCTTAAAGTATAAGCTCAGGACATTGATTTGAGACTTCTTCTTTCATATAAATATTTAGGCCTACAAATTTCTGCCTAAGTACTATTCTAGTAACATCCCACACATTTTTATATGTTCTATTTTAATTTTTATGCAACTGCAAAGATTTTTTAGTTTCCCTTTTGATATCTTTGTTGATTGATGAGTTATTTAGGATTGCATTTGAGTAATTTGTAAGTATTTGGTTGTTTTCCAGAAATAATTCTGTTAGTTTTCTCTAATTCATTTTTCTAATTCACAGTGGTCAGAGAACATATATTATATGGATTCGAACCATCCAAATGTATCAAGACCTATTTCATGGCCCAGGATATGGTCTATCTCGGTCAGTGTTTCATGAGTCCTTGTGAAGAATGTATATCCCGTTGCCACTTAGTAGTGTATTTGAAATAAGTCAGTCAGGTCACTGGGAGTGGTGGCTCATACCTGTAATCCCAGTACTCTGGGAGGCTGAGTTGTTGGATCCCTAGACCTCAGGGATTCAAGACCAATCTGAACAAGAGTCAGACCTCTTCTCTACTACAAATAGAAAAACTAGCTGGGTGTTGTGATGGGTGCCTGTAGTCCCAGCTGAGTCAGGAGGATTGCATAACCTAGAAGTCTGAAGTTGCCATGAGCTAGGATGTTGCCACTGCACTCTGACCTGGGCAACAAAGCAAGACCCTGTCTCAAAAAAAAAAAAAAAAAAAAATTAGGTCATGTAGGTGATAGTTTTGTTCAAACTTTCTATATCTTTACTGACTTTATGTCAACTTATCTTTGTTATCATTGAGAGAGCTGTATTAAAATTTCTGCCTATAACTGTGGGTTTGGCTGTTTCTTCACTGCATTTCTACTTGGTTAGTGTCTTGTATTTTTAAGGCCTTTTACTAGATGCACAAAAATTTAGGACCATTATATCCTCTTAAAGTTTACTTCTTTAGTATTATGAAATGATCTTCTTTACTTCTGTGAATTTTCTTTGCTCTGAATTGTACAGGGTCTCACACTCTACCTTTCTCTTGCTTGGCACTCGGATGATACGTATTTTCTTTTCACGTACTTTTAACTTGTATGTATCGTTCTTGTGGCATGCATTTATTGTAAGTATATATATAGTTGCTTGCTTTTTAAATCCAATGTAATAATCTCTGCCCTTTAATTGTGATATATGGACCATTTACATTTGAGTGACTCTTGGTAGATTTATGTCTATCAGCTTTCATTGTTCTTTTTGACTATGCCATTATCATGCCATCTGGGTCCTGATTTATATAATCTGCATTTTCTTAAATCTCTCCAGAACTAGTAAAGGTTTTATCGGATCCACAAATTATTTATTGCAATGCTAATTATCCATTTTATTTACTGCAGTCTTTTTTTCATACTAGTGATTTTCTTTCCAAGACCAATGACCTTTTGTGACTCATTCATATTTTTAAGTAAAAGATTAGTTTGAATTTTTGAGGTAGCTTTCTTTCTCAGGTTTTTCGTGAGCACATATCCCCCTTTTACAACCAGGTTTTTCCTATAAATATTAAGACTAAATAAAAGGTCTGGACATGTTGCTAGAATTTTAGCAGACATGTTTTATTTTAAGGTAAGCAAATAGAAAACTGAGCCAAATAATAAAGGTCCCCAATGTCAGAATAAAGAGAGCTTTGCTTTTGTAGATTACTTTAGCCCTCTATCTGGAAGGCCAATTTTTCATAGGTAATTATTTTTCAATTTCTTTCTTTCTTTCTTTCTTTTCTTTTCTTTTTTTTTTTTTTTTTTTGTCAGGGATAGGTTTGAACCTGCCTCTTCTGGTATATGGTGCCTGCGTCCTACTCCTTTGAGCCATAGGCACCGTCCTTTTTCAATTTCTTTATTAAAGATGTCTGTGAAGATTTGAGGGTTGTCATTTCTTATTTATTTGTTTTATCTTGGTGATAAAATTCACAGTGCAGGGGTTGGAGGGAAGGCTAGGATGGTGGTGAACTTGGCAATCCAACAGGACTGAGAGTTTCAAGTAGACTTATGTGGGAACTTCTCCAACTTTTGAATACCTCTTTCTCATTGTGCTAACAACCATTATGTTCATATTCAGACTGAACCAGTTTTCCTGGCTGCAATGCTCTGTTTCATGCTCTGGGAGTGTTCTCTTCATTTTCGTCATCAGGTGGTACCATCCACGCTTCTTCTTTATGAGCTTACTTGAATCAGTTGGCCACAGAGGGTGAACCTTATTATAATGTACGCATTCCTTTTTATAATCTCATTTCAGTGAGGTGACATGAAGGAGGGAAGTCAAACACTTGTGCTCGGTTGGCCAAATTGATTTAAGACTTAAAAAATCAGAATGAAAAGAAAGGGAACTATTACTTTCATATATTTTTTTGTGACTGCAATGGATATCAGACAAATTAGAAAGAGGCATTCTTGAAAGAAAAGTGGGGGTACAGAGGGCTTATTCCTCTTTACTTTTCTTTTCTTCTTTTTTTTTTAGCAATAGGGTCTTGCTCTGTCACCCAAGCACAATAATACCTCTAACTCCTGAGCTCAAGAGATCCTCCCATCTCAGCCTCCTGAGTGGCTGGGTTTACAGGTGCCTGGCATCACATCTGGCCATATTTTAAATGTTTTTTCTTAGCTACGGGTTCTCATGATATTGCCAAGTGGGTCTTGAACTCCTCAGCTCAAGCAATGCTCCTGCCTTAGCCTCCCAAAGTGCTTATTTATGTATGTACCTTGTAACATATTCCTACAAGTCAAACTTTAAAACTATAGCCAGTGAGCCAAATCCAGTCAGTGTCAGTTTTTGGAAATTAAGTTTTGTTGGAGTGCAGCCACACTCTCTCATTTACATGTTATCTATTCCTGCTTCAGTGCTACAATGGCACACTGAGCACTTGTCACAGAGCTCTTGAGGCCGTGAAACCTAAACCCTCCCTCCCCCCCAAAAATGTAGATCTCAGCTTTATATGAATCTGTAATCAGAAGCAAATCATAATCAAAAGCAGAGTTCAGAGTAGCTTTTGGTTAAAATCACACTCCAGCGTAGGTCCCAAATAATTATTTTTGTCTTTGCTGTTATGAACTGAACACAGTGTGAACTTTTTCAGTACGGCACACTGAGTTAGAATGCTCTTCCCCCATCAGACCTGTGTTAGCACTTCGCTTTAGCCAACTCTCACAGTTTCTTCACTCACTCTTTGAGCAGTAAACAGTTCCTCTAGAAGATAAGTTTAACAGTGAGACTTAGGATAAAAGTGCAAATTTTATATTTAAAAAAAAAACCAAGTAAAAATTATAAAATTATTTAGTATTACTGCTGTAGAACTGAAATTATCTACTGTCCTAAATAAGCATAAATTACTGCTGGACTCACCATGTTGGTGGTTCATCATTCACAATAGAAAGAAAAAAAAACTATTTTTGTAGGGTCTACTATGTTGGGTTATTTATAAGCATTACATATATTAGTTCCACAGGAAAAAATAGTTTATTTTTACAAATTATAAGTAAATGTGAACTAACTAACAAACTTCAGAGCCTTGGGTCTTTGATAGACAATGTCCTGCTTCCATGCTCCATCCGATAAAGATAAAAATGATTATTTGTGGAGACATCATAAAGCATCAACTTTTACTTTGAATGTCTCTTGGGATTACAACTAATTTAAATAAAGCCAATTCTTTTCTACTAGTAAGAATTAAGTTTGAATGCAGAAAACCAAGGGAACCAAAAGCTGGTTCTTTGAAAAGATTAACAAAATTGACCAAACTTTAGGCCAATGTACCAAGGAAAAAAGAGACAGTAGTTAAGCTACTAGAATAAAAAATGAAATAGGAGACATTACTACTTACCTCACAGAAATTTAAAAATACTTATAAAAGTAAACAATGAACAACTGCATGTCAAAAAATCATATAGCACAGATGAAATGGACAAATTATTAGAAAGAGACAAACTACCAAAACTGACTCAAGAAGAGATAGACAATGTATTCTAGGTTTGAATAAAGCTGTAACAAACAAGAAGATTGAATTAGAACTAAGAACAAAATTACCCACAACAAAAAGCCCAGGGCCAGAAGGAATCATTGCTGAATTCTACCAAACATTTAAAGAACAAGCAACATCAAATCTTCACCAACTTTTCCAAAAAGTAGAGGAGAAAAACGTATTTCTCAAATAATTTTATGAGTTCAGTATTCTCCTGATTATCAATACCAAAGATACCAAAGGAAAGAAAACTGTAGACCAAACCTCTTATGAATTAAGACACAAAAATCCTCAACAAAATTTTAGCAAACCAAACTAAGCAGCATATAAAAAGAATTATACACCCTGATCAAGTGAGATTTATCTTGTAAATCCAAGGTTGGTTTAACATCCAAAAATAAATTAATGTAATACCTTATATCAATAGACAAAATCATATGATCATCTCAATGCAGAAAAAGCATTTGGCAAAACCCAACACCTATTCTTATTGAGAAAAACTGCAACACCATTCAACAAACTGGAGCTAAAGGGTTCCTCAGTCTGGTAAGGGACAACGGCGAAAACCCACAGTTAACACCCTCCTAAGTGGAGAAATCTTCAGCTCTCTCCACAAAATCAGTAGCAAGTGCAGAGTATCTTCTCTTGCCATATTTATTTAACACTGTAATAGAGGTTTTCACCAGAACAATTGGACAAAAGAAAGAACTAAGAGGCCTTCATTGCAATGTTTGATAAGAAGTAAAGCAATCTCTGTTTGCAGGTGACATTATCATATATACAGAAATCTAAGGAATTCAACTAAAACCAAAAAGAACTAATAATGAGTTCAGTGAGGTTTCAGGATACAAGATCCAAACACAAAAATCAATTGCATTTCATAGACATGCAAAGAATAATTCAAAACATAAAGTTAACAGAAGGGTTGCATTCACAATAGCATTAAAAGGAATAAAATAGGAATAAATTTAGAAAAGAAGTAAAAAAGTATGCTCTGAAACTTGCAAAGCATTGTTAAAAGAAATTCTAAATAAATGGAAAAATATTCATGTTATTGTACTGGGAAACTTGACATTATTGAAATTGCAATACTCCCCAAATTGGTCTATAGATTTAATATTATCAGAATCCCAGATGATTTTATAGAATTTGGCAAGATGATTCAAAAATTGACATGAGACTGCAAGACCCAGAATAGGCAAATCATCCTGAAAAAGAAGAACAAAGTGTAAGGATTCACACTTCCTGATTTCAAAATACTCTACACCATCATGACATTCGAGATGATGAGGAATAAGGACAGACGTATAGGTGGATGGACTTGAGTCTAGAAGTAAATTTATGCATCAACAGTCAACTGATAATTTGAAACGGGTGATACGATCATTCAATGGGGATAATTATGGTCTTTCCAATAAATGGTGTGGGGGCAAGTGAATAGTGTCAAAAAGAATTAAGGTGGATCCTTACCTCACACTGTATGTCAAAATTAATTAAGCTGTACAACTCTTGGAAGAAACATCGGGATAAATCTTTACAACCGTGGGTTTGGCAAGGGATTTTTAGATATGATACCAGAAACAGAAACAATAACAACAAAAATAGGTAAATTGGACTTTATGAAAATTAAAACCTTCTAGCTGGGCGTTGTGGTGGGTGCCTCTAGTCCCAACTACTCAGGAGCCTGAGGCAGAAGGATCACTTGTGGTTGGAGGTTGCTATGAGCTGTAACAGCATGGCACTCTATGCAATGTGACAGAGTGAGACTCTCTCAAAATACTTAATTAAAGAAAAAAATAAAATTTAAACCTTTTGTGCCTCAAACAACGTTAGCCACCCATAGAAAGTGCATAGACAACCAGCCCATAGGGTGGGAGAAAACATTTGCAAGTGTGGTACCCAAAAGGACGTGCACCCAAATATCTAAAGAATCTTATAACTTAGTGACAAAAGGACAGATGACCCAATTTAAAAATGGACAAAGGATCTGAGTAGATGCTTCCACAAAAAAGAAACACAAATGCCATAAAAGCGCTTTCAAAGATGCTCACTCGTCCCATCAGTTGTCAGGGAGACAAACCCAAACCACTCTGATGTAACTGCTTCATACCCACCAGGACAGCTAGAACTAGAGTCAGATGGTAATTGTGGGATGGGCTGTGGGGAAATTGGAACCTACATAAACTGCTGAGAGGAATGTAGAATGGTGCAGCCACTGGGAAAATAGTCTGGCAGTTCCTGGAGTGAGACAACACAGAGGTAAAATGTGACCCAGCAATTCTGCTCAAGGGTTTATGCCCAAGAGAAATGAAAATTATATGCACACAAAAATTCCTACATGAATATGTGTAACAGCATTATTCATAACAACCCAAAGGTGGAAACAACCCAGATGACCATCAATGGATGAACAGACAAACAAAATGGGGGGTACTCATACATGGAATATCATTGGGCCATAAAAAGGAAGGAATTTTCAGTGAAACCTGCTGCTACGTGGATGAAACTTGAAGACGTTATGCTGAGTGAAAGAAGCTACCACCGAGGGCTACACACCGTGACTCATTCCTATCAAAGTCTGGAACAGGGAACCCTGTAGGGAAAGAAAGAAGATCGATTAGTGTTTTTGCAAGGATGATGGGGGTTATGGTCACATCTATCTGCAAATATACAGAGGGTGTCCCCAAAATGTATGCCCATTGTAAGAAAGGAAAAAACTGTACTAAATTTGTAACACTGAAGTCACGTTTGACTTCCGACTTGTATTCATCTTTTGTTACTGGCATATATTGAGTATTGCAAATTTTAATACACTTTTTTCCTGCCTTAAAACAGCACCCTCTGTACTTTAAACATTGAGTTGTATGACTTAAATGGGTGAATTTAATGGTATGTTATGTGTTTCTTAATAAAGCTGTTAAAATTGAGTTTGGTTGGTAATACAAAAGATTAAAATACTAGTGGTGTTAATAAGATATATTTAATTTTTTTCCTATTCAAAAGGTCTGAAAGTAGCCAGCCCAGAGCAAATAGAGCAGCCCAAGTCTCAGGGACCCGCCTGCCTCTGCCTCATTGTTCTCAGGTTAGCTTACAGTAATACGGCCGCCTCCTGGCCATAAATCTGACTGTTATTTTGTTTATTTAATTAATTTTTTTTGTTTTGAGACAGTCTCACTCTGTTGCCCTGGGTAGAGTACTGCAGTGTCAACCTAGCTCACAGCAACCTCAAACCCCTGGGCTCAAGCGATCCTTTTGCTTCAGCCTCCCAAATAGCTGGGACTACAGGCACCTGCCACAACACCCAGCTAGTAGAGGTGGGGTCTCGCTTTGGCTCAGGCTGGTCTGTTACTCCTGAGCTCAAGCAATTCCCCCTGCCTTGGCCTCCCAAAGTGCTAGGATTACAGGTCTGAGCCATCTCACTCAGCCCATAAATCTGACTTTTAAATAACGGAAAGGAGGAAGAGGGGAAAGGTTACACTTCTCCCCTTTTAATAATATCCCAGAATTGTATGTGCCAAAATTGGCCATAATTTGGTCATATGGTTCTACTTACATAAAAGTGAAGATGGTGAATTTTGGCTTTATTCCAGGACTACTATTCTAGGTAAGAAGAAATTTTAAGTAGACATCAGCAATTTCTGTCATGTTAACAAAATATTTGACCAGGGTGAGCATAAAAAATGTAATGTTCTGTGAAAACCTAAGATGGCGTTTTTACTGAGCATGGAGTCGGGGGCAGAGAAGGAGAGAGAGATAGAGATTATTTATTTAGAAACACAAAAGTAATAGCAAAATTCTGTATCAAGGATTCTGAGTAGTGCAAATGCATTATAACTGGTTATCAAGCATAAAGATGGTATCAGCTGCAGGGAACCCAGCTGAAGCTTCAAGGAAGCGCCTAATTTAAAGCAGCACTGGGGTAATAGGAAGAAATGAAGTTTGGCTTCACCACGAAGAAGAAAATTAAGATATTGGAGTATAAACATGAAAACATCAAGTAAAGGAAAGCTTATTCGGGTCAATTAAAAGTTCAAGAAAGATCTTGTCCATTCTACTGTGAAATAGAAACACACACTAAGGAAAGCGTTTGTGCTGTGTGATAACATTTGGGAATAAAATTTCTTTATAACAAAAGCATGGGAGCCAAGCAAATCAGGCATAGGAGAGCAGTTAGCAACATCATTGAATCTACAGCCCTTAACTTTTTCTGATTCTTTTTTTATTTCAAATTAATATGAGGCTACAATTGTTTAGGTTACATTGTTTTCAATTCTAAGGTAAAGTTCAAGTTGTAGTTGAGCCCTTCACCTGGGGTGTGTTGATGCCCTCCCCTGTGCACATTAGGCCAGACCCTGCCAAGTGCCCTCTCTCCTCCCACCGATCGCCCTCTCTCTCCCCCCTCCCGTCCTTTTTCCTGATTTTTTAAATTAACACACCTGATGTGGTGTTGGGACGATGTAGCATCCAGAGGTGTTGACTTTAGCTTGAATTTTTCATTCATGTTGTTGTGTCAGCGTTGTCCTTACTTCTTTGAATAACCAGAAAGGTGTTGATATTTAATGTGTCAGTATTTAGTATGCATCATTTTAATTGCATAGTAAAATAAGTAAAACATTAAATCTGTATCCTCAAACCTATAAATTTGAAAATAACTAGCATAATATAAATACAGTATTACAAACTTTTTTTTGTTTGTTTTGTTTTGTTTTTTAGAGATAGAGTCTCACTCTTTTTCCCTGGGTAGAGTGCTGTGGCATCATAGCTCACAGCAACCTCAAACCCTTGGATTCAAGAGTTCCTCTTGGCTCAGCCTCCCAAGAAGCTGAGAGCTATAGGCACTCACTACAATGCCCAAGTAGTTTTTCTATTTTCAGTAGGGATGAAGATCTTACTCTTGCTCAGGCTGGTCTTGAGCTCCTGAGCTCAAGCAATGCCCCTGCCTCAGCTTCCCAAAGTGCTGGGATTACCGACGTGAGCCACTGTGCCCAGGATAATTATAATCATTGTAAATAGAGGCTTACAAAAAATTCTTAGCTATTGAAGGAACTTTTCTGGGTAGAACTTATTTGCAAGTGCCTGGGAAAAGAAGATAAATAATGTAAAAACAAAGAACCAAATTTCCCCGACTTTTCATTAGCTCTAGAAATATGTTACTGGAATTATATTTAAGAACTTTTGATAGACCCAAAGAGACCTGGGTTTAATATTATTTTCTGGCTATGTTACTTTGGACAAGTTAGTGAACCTTTCTGAGTTTCAGTTGCCTCCATCAGGATGAGAATCCCCATCTCATAAGGAGAACAGATCATTGATATACCCGGAATATTCATTGATATACCCGGAATATTCACACATACGAGGTATCCCTTTCTTGTTCCTTTTTTATGGAAATATATCAAGACTCTCAGTAGAATATAAGGCCTAGGGCAGTGGAAAAAATGAAAAGTCCAAATGTGTAGGATATAGACATTTATTTTTCCCATAGCTGGCTCCCAAATAGTTGGTTTACAGTTTGGTTTTGGAGAAGAATTAATGGAAGCTACAATGACCAAAGGGGACTTCCAGCTGACATGGATTCTGGAACGCGGGTGGTTTTTATTTCGCATCTTTCTGTCTTGGTCCTGAGTGTATGCGCATCTCATCGGTTTCTGGAAGGCTTGTGCTGAACAGACTGGTTTAGTATAGAAGCCAGATTTCCTTCCTCTCCTGCTGGCGGGCAGGATGAGTGTCACCAGACCTTTCCATCCACCCTCTCCTCTCTACATGGCGTTAAGTACTGCTACGGGACTAATAAGCACATTCAGATGACTGATTAATAATCTCCCTACCATCAGCTCTCATTTATCACAGCCAGATAATTTGAATTTCAAATTATCTCCAGAAAGCCTCCCTTTTGAATATTTATTGACATTCCAGCAACTCTTCTTAATTAAGTACTTTATTGGAATGAACAAGATCTTTGTTTACTCTAGTCCAGCAGAAGCGTGAAGAGTCAAAACAACAGCATCACTGCTCTGTGGAAAGCGCCGAGGAGGACTCTGCCAAGAAATCCTGGTTCTGCCTTGGGTTGTCACCCATCCCTCTCACTGAGAGCAGGTGCCCTCATGGGCTGGACACGCTACTGGGCACATGTAAACAAATAAGATACTTCGTTAACCTTAGGAACTAGGCAGACATGCCGAAAATGATAATACGGAAAGAACAGTGTCTCCCAGGAGGTGCAGCGGAGAACGGGGAGACACGTCTAGCGTCACACAATCCGAGTGAGAGCAGAGGACAGGTCTTGGGCTCGCCTTGAGACAAGAGTTAGCCTACAACTGGGAGAACAGGTGTGTCATGTCCTCAGTAGAAAGGTGACGCAGGGTGACTTAAACAGGGGACGGGTCAGATACCCAAGTTTTCTGCAGAGTGCTGTAAGCCTTTTCCAAGAGAGGGTGGATGACAACGATGAACGCCAGTGGAGGTTTCCTGTTTAATGTCACCTCGTGTGAATCTTCAGACTATCTGAGGCTCCTGATTTCGTACCTTGATGCTAAATAAATAAAAATAACCTAATTATATTGGCATGATTTACTATTTCAAGTGTTTCCTGCTGCTGTGAAAGGTCATCTGCCCTCACTGTCGCCCCCATCAGGTTCTATTGGAAAGGTGTGTTCTCCACCCAGTATGAAAACACACACCTGGGTACTGGGGGTGGCATCTAAGTAACTCTGCAAAATGGGCAATGAGGAACTTTGTGTATTGAATTTCACATAATCTCATGCTAATAATTTTTATTTATGGTTACAGAACAATATCTGTAAATTCCATTGCCACAAACCTCCCCCCACCCCAAACCCAGCTGTTTTTCTCAAAGCAAACTTTAGCTTTTAAACAAAAGTGGTTTCCTTTTAATTGAACCAACAGGTTTTGTATGGTCTGGAAATATGTCATTAATAAAAAATTATTTTCCTGGTGTTCATTGACATTGTGTTAAGCACTGTATGTGTTTCTTTCATGTTTTCAATTATTTTATTATTTGTGTATTCATTTATTTATTTTGAGACAGAGTTTCACTGTAATGCCCTGGATAGAGTGCTGTGGTGTCATAGCTCACAGCAACCTCAAACTCCTGTGCTCAAGAGATCCTCCTGTCTCAGCCTCCTGAGTAGCTTGGGACTACAGGTACCTGTGAGGATGGATGTCTGTGTAGTTTTACCATTTTTAGTAGAGACAGGGTCTTGATTTGCTCATGCTGGTCTTGAACTCCAAAGCTCAGGAGATCTATCCACCTCGGCCACCTGAAGTGCATGTTTTCAATTATTAATGAATGAAATTTTTATAAAAATGTTTTTATGACTGACAAAGATGACTGCAAAATCAATGTGTCTGGAGAGGCACCCACTCAGTGAAGCAGAGAGACACTGTCTAGATCCAGTCCTGGGAGCCAGGCCATCTGGGAGGGGTAAAGGAATTTAAAGGTCTTCTTTCTTGCACCTACCCAGGGCCTGTGTGAAACCATAACCCTTCTTTCTCTATCTGACCTTTCCATTCAGATTTTTTTTTTAAAGCAAGTCATTTTTAAAACTTTGAACAAAAGAGTGGGAGGGGGAAAGGTGGTGAGGTGAACCTCAGGGCATTGTGAGTTGCGTGGGGTTGTCTCCCCAGCCTATTTCTAATTTCCCTCCCGGTTCACTTCTCCAAATACAGAACTGTGAGTGGCAGAGGGTGTGTGCACATCCCTACAGCCTGATGCATAAATGGGTCTGCAGCCGCGTTATCTCTGCCTGGTGGGTGCCAGGTGCACTGTTGGTAACTGGACAATGGGTGAATTACTAAATATACTTCCTCAGGACAAATATGAGCAGTGGGGGTCTGTTGTCCATGACAGACATGAAATCTCTTGAAACAGAATGTAAAAGTCAAACCAGGCCATCTGATTTTACTGACAGTAGTGTGAGGCAAATTTTTTCCCTTGCTTTAAATTTTTAAAAATATTACTGTTGCATAATTATAATGTGATAAATGGATCCTTAACTTACATATGATTACCTGGTATGGATGATTCCTTTTTTGGAACAGCAAGACAATAGTAAGATCAACTCTGCTAATAGGAAAGTGTATTAGCTTCTCTCTGTCAGTGAAATATTAAGGGTTAGGAATATAATTTTTCAGTAGGCACTAAATAAAATTAATGCCATAGGTGATATAGCATTCAATGTTTCCTTGGGACAGATTAACATGGAAAAAACAAAAAGTGAACAACAGCCCATGGAGACCTTCTCTGTGTCCCAGCCTTAGAAGACTAACCTGGTATCTGAACAAAGTGGCTGATGCTGGCATGGACCCAGGGCGTCTCACTCTCCCTGGCGATCCCTACCAGCAGGAGAACAGCCAAAACCCAAGTACCAATAAGACACTGCCTCTCTAAGAGCTTTCTTTGCCTTACCACTGGGTTACCAGCCACAAGTTGGAGCCCGTAGCAGGACACGAGTGAGTGACTCCTGTATTCTCACCATCCACGGTCGAGGAGCCACTTCCAAGCCTCACATATAGCCTCTACTCAGTTGCAGAGCTGAAAGAATCGCAGATCCAAATGGAGTAAGATGGTGCTGGTGGGTAAAAGGCAGCGCATGTTATTACTACTTATTTGTTTGTATGTAATTAGAAAGTTAGAGATTATGGAAGCACAGGTGAAGAACACCTGAGCCAGCCTCATGGCGATGAGGAACACTCCTGGTCTGCATTTGCTAATTGATGGCTGAGACCATCTAGCAGCGATTCTGTTCTCTTGTTATCTGATGTTTAATACCTAAATGAAAAGTAAACCTTTTTTTGTTAAAGATGAAGTGTTATTTGCATGTTCACAACAAGGTTAGTTCACAGTTGGCAGTGCCGTCCTCCCAAAGATGTAATGATTTTGGGTACACAAAATTTAGAAGTCAAAAGTTTCATGCGGATAGCTCCTCTCAGCCCCGTCTCAAGGGTGAGCCCAGGAAGGTGTCTCATGCACAGCGGGTCTGTCTCAGCTGAGAAACCCCGAGCTTAGGAAATCTGGGACTTAGGAAGGAGTCCCAAGGAAACCTGCTGTACTCTTTAGTGTCCTGGACAAGAAACAAACATGCCCTTTCCCCTGAAGGGAGATAATATTTGTATTTTATAAACCTTTTTGCTATGAAAATACCCTTGAAAAGATAGCCCAGGAGGAAGGCTGCCACAAGATATGCAGAAACACTGGAACCTTGCCTCCAGGCGGCAGGATGGAATGTCTGTTAGATGTGCAAACTCAGGGGTCCATCTAGACCTACGGAATAGAGCAGTGATTTTTCAACCAATGTGCCAGGGCACACTGGTGTGCCATGAGAGGATCTTAGGTGTGCTTCTGTAGCTGGAAACCGACACAGACAGAAGACTCCAGGCACCAGTTGATTAGAGGAAGCGGGTTTATTTGGCCGGGGGTACTTGGAACACCAATGTGTTTCCCAAAACCGAGCCCCCCGACTCAATCTCTTGCCTCCCTTTTATCCACTTTTCAGGGCGAGAGTGCACGTGAGGGTCATAAAGCAGAGAGAGACATGACTTCCTCAAGGGCCCAGGCTCAAGGGGGAAGGTCAGATTCACCCGCGTTCTTGAGACTGGTCAGACCACCTGCCCTCAAAGGCAACAGAAACCTAAGGAAGTTACTAGGTTACAATCTAGGCCCCACATGTGGCAAGGAAGAAATATACAGACAACAGAAACGCCTGTGGCTTGGCTGAGGCCTACATAGGGTGGCTAGGACAGATTCTTTTAGTTCTGCTTTTACTTTCTTGCCTCACCTCGAACATGTTTGATGATCATTAATTATTATTATTTTTTTGATACAGAGTCTCACTTTGTCATGGTAGAGTGCTGTGGCATCTTAGCTCACAGCAACCTCAAACTCTTAGGTTCAAGTGATCCTCTTGCCTCAGCCTCCCAAGTAGCTAGGATGACAGGTGCCACCACAACACTCAGCTATTTTCTAGAGATGGGGGTATCCCTTTGGCTCAGGCTGGTCTTGAACCTGTGAGCTCAGGCAATCCACCTGCCTCAGCCTCCCAAGTACTGGGATTATAGGTGTGAGCCACTGTGCCAGCCTAATTAAATTATTCTAAAAGAAGTTCAAAGCACAGTAATTATATTCCTTTTTTTAGCCAAGATAATTTAAATATGCCATGGAAGTTTAACTATAGGTTCAAGTGTGCCATGAGACAAAAAAGATTTAACAGTCCTGGAATTAGAGGCTCTCTGGGATGGGTTTAACAAACCTTCAAGTAATTCTTTGGGAAGTCCTAACTGCCTTTGGAATCCTTTTTTCTGATTAGTTGCCCACAGCTATGCAGGGTTGGCCAAGTGCTTTCCATCTAGCTCATGGATCACATTTCTGCACGTGGGAGTGATCCTCAAGTTTACCCTTGTAGAGGATTAAAAATCATACTTACTGTAACAGCCACCAATCTCATAACTCATCTGAGGAATTGCTGAGAACAGGACAATTTCCTAGCAAGTCTGGAAATCTCCTGTGACTTGGAAGGCAAGTCACCAAGTAACTCAGTAATCCCGGAGGAGCAAAATTCAGTCCTGTAGTAGTAAGGCTGATGTTAAACATTAAGCATTTAATGGTAGTTCCTTGAAGGATTAGTGGAGAAAAATAGCATGTAGTCTATTTGGAGATCATTTCCGAAAGTACGTACTCTCTTGGCACCTATGGGATCATTGCCCCGAGCACGCAGCCCCTGCATGTCCTTGCTTAGTAATCTTTCTGCCTGTTATGTATCTTCTCAATAAAAGGACTCTGCGAGAAGTGCTGGGCACTTGCCCTGCCCCTATGGGAAGCCCACCTTTTGCAGCTTGTACTCTCAATCCGTGGCCTGTGTGATCATTTGTGCAGTTGCAACACACCCACATATCCTGGTTGGAACGTCCTTTTTCTTTACTGCACACAGTCCTTGAGATAATTTCACAGCAGTGACCCCATTGATGTGCAAACTCTCTTTTTCTTTTAATCTTACACCAATAAACATTGAAATGCAGATGACAGTTTTGACATTCCCAAAAATGTGGTTTTAATTAGCATGTTGATTGCTTGATCTAAAAAGCCAGATGCTTAAATATCATGAAAGGTCACAAGAACAAATCCTTAGTTTTCATGTTCGATATTCCAATTCTACTGAATTAGAAGTGATTGAGTTTAGTCACATTAGAAGATGATTTTATTTAGCTCCTTGCTCTGTTTAATGAGTTAGGATAAGTAAAGAAATTCAATTCTCATAAAAGGGAGGAAACAAAATTACCCAAGCCCTACTCAGATCAGTTTTCTTTGCCAATACTGAACACTTACAATGAAAGCTCAGTGACTTCCTTTCTGAATAGAAAAATCCTTAACAATAAAAAACATAAAGAAAAAATCTTTGTTTGAAGCAAATTATTAAGAAGACAATTTGAAGAAAGTCTCATCTACAAAGTGGTTTTGACAAAACTATTATTCTTTTTATACCTTTTTTTTTTTCAGTTTTTCACAGGTTCTGGGTTAGATTTGTAAGGAATCGTGCCCAGTTAGGTGAACTTTCCACAATATAAGTGGAAGTTAAAATATTGGCAATGCTCCCTGCCCTTCAATTCAAGTAACTCACCAATGGAAATAAATCAGATGGATATTCGTTCTTGGGCAAATCCAATCTGAACTGTATCCAAGTAGGTTTTACCAAATACTTCCTCATAATGCTCATCTCCCCACTGCTGACACAGAGTAAGAATTTGCATTATAGAATGTTATAATAATTCCTTACATGACTAAAACCCAAGTTTCTTTTCAACTGAATGTTCTTACATTGTTAAGTAGATAACAATCCAAATCAGAGAAACTTAGAATTTCACTTACTGTCTCAAGGTGAAATGGGAAGGGTTTACCAAACATTTCCTCACAGTGCTCCTCTCCCCCGTGGTGACATAGAGTAAGAACTAATGGGACAATAAATATAATACTTGAGATTCAACTCAAATTCATATCAGAACAATTTCTGATCTTTTTATGGAGTTGCCCTGATTCTATTATCAATTACAAAATATTTTATCTCTTGAATGCTAAGGGCCTGGGCATCTTGGAACCTTCTCTTCCGTTTACCTGGGGCTTGCAGAGCTTCTGTAGTAATTTGTCCTCCTTCTCGCTTCACCTTGAGTTAATAAGTGAAATTCTAAGTTTCTCTAGTTTGGATTATTATCTACTGAGCACAATGTAAGAAGATTTAGTTGAAAAGAAACTTGGGTTTTCATCATGTAAGTAATTATTATAACTTTCTATAATGCAAATAATCGCCCACTTTTTAAGGTGTGATTTTTTTTTTATGTGTTGGCTAATATGCACAGCTAGGCCCACCTGCCTTCGTCTTCCTACTTCATGGGCTGTGCTCTGCCTAAGCAAAACCACTTGATGTTGTTTGTCCAGAGTCTTAAACTGGCATAGACAGGAACTGAATCCAAACCTGTCATTCTCAAGCCAACATTCTGTGAAGTAGACCAGACTAGGATATGTATATCCAGTTTCATGCAAAGAACTCAGACACTGTAACTCACATACTTGCAATAACCAAAAGCTGATAAATCCAATAATATTTCCTGGAAAGTTCAGAAAACTGAGGTCATTAGGTGAATACAGAGAGTCACAGCCATGATCTGCTTACCTGAAGCAGAAGCTCTTGGCACCATAAACTGCTATGGATACTTAAATGGTAATTTTGAAGAGTTGATGAAGGCTGAGTATGAACCCATAAAGAATGAGAAACTCTTCAGAGAATGCAACCTTAGGAAAGCCACCACAGGAACCCTGCCAGGTTCTTATGGTGAAGATCTGAGAAAGATCCTCCCATGGCCCTGGCAGGGGGAGGGAAGAGAGTAGTGACTGGGATGTATGCCCAGATCCTTCTGCATAGCAAACCCCTGGTGTCCAGGAGAAACAATACTGTGAGCTGTATCTCAGCTGTGGGAAGGCATCCCTCTCACTTCAGATCCCCTTGGCTTTCCTGTTTCACCTACTGATGGGATAAGAGAGGGTGGAACTCCTACTTCAAGGAAGGTAGATGTGGAACAGTGTAGCCGGGAAGGCCAGTGAGGTATGGGGGAACACCACAGTGACAGAAGACCATTTGAGAAAGTCCAGCTCAGAGATTCAGATGCCCTAACAGGTGGAGACTTGATCACGCAATTTTAGAATACTTTCCCCCTGCCATTCATTCCCTACCACCAAACCTAAAGGGCTCCAGGATAATAACAGTAGATTATAGCTGAAAGTCTGCTTTTCAAAGTCTTAGAAAGACTCTTTCTAAGGATGAGCACTTCCAGAAATGTAGTCAAGAGGACTGAGAAAAATAAGAATACAAGGTACTGCAGCCCAAGGCTCTTAGTCTGGCTGGTGTAAATGCTCACACTAAAAGCCTATTTACTGCCATTGTAGTACCTGATACAATATGTCTAATTTCCTAAAACCAAAAAAAAAAGTGACATCTAAAAAGGCAAGAAAAATAATATAATCTGAAGACACAAAGCAATCATCTCAACCAGACTCAATCATAACACAGATGTTGAAATCATCAGGTAGGGATTTCGAGTAATTAATACGCTAAAGGCTGTAATGAAAAAGGTGACACTGTGCAAGAGTAGATGAGTAGTGGCAGCAGAGATGGAAACTCTAACAAAGTAGAAAAAGAAGATGCTAGAAACTAAAAAAGGCGCTAACAAAATAAAGAAGGATTTGATGGGCTTATTAGTAGACTTGTGGATAGGTAGCTCCATCATTGAGGTTGAGAATTAAGGTTTGAGAACTAAAATGCAAAGGGAATAGAAAGGGAAAATCCCCAGAATAGACTATTAAAAAACTGCTAATTTTATTTTTTTATTAAGTCATTTTTACATAGATCATGAATACATGTATGCCATTATGGGATTCAATGTGTTGATTATTTATACAAATTGGAGTGCTTACATCCTACTAATCAACATAGCCTTCACCTTACTTACCCAATTACAGCGTTAAGACATTTGTGTTCTGTACCTAATAGATCCACTTGTACTTGCAATATGCTCCATAGGTCTGGTCCCCCTACCAACCCTCCCTCTATCCAGCCACCCCCCTCCCTTCCCTTGTCCCTCCCCTTCCCTCCTTCATCCTGGGCTATAGTTGTGATTCATCTTTCGTATGAAAGTGTGAGTGATTATAAATTGGTTTCATAGTAGTACTGAGTACATTGGATAGTTTTTTCTCCATTCCTGAGATACTTTACTAAGAAGAATATTTTCCAGCTCTATCCATGTAAACATAAAAGAGGTAAAGTCTCCATTTTTTGATGCTGTATAGTATTCCATGGTATACATATACCACAATTTATTAATTCATTCATGGGTCAATGGGCACTTGGGCTTCTTCCATGACTTGGCAATTATGAATTGAGCTGCACTGAACAATCTGGTGCAAATATCTTTGTTGCCAAATGATTTTTGGTCCTTTAGATATACACCTAGAAGAGGAATTGCAGGATCAAATGGCAGGTCTACATTTAGATCCCCGAGGGTTCTTCAAAATTCCTTCCAAAAGGAACGTACTAGCTCTCAATTTTAAAAGGTGCAACACAAGCATAATTGTAATCCACTAAGAAGAAAGAGAGATTGCAGTAGAGAAAATATCTGAGATAATAATGACTGAAAACTTTCCACAATCAATAACAGACACCAAGTCACAGTGCCAGGAAGCTCAGCGAGCACCAAGCAGAACAAACACCTGGAGAAGAACTACAATAGGGAAATCACCGTATTAAACTGCAGACAGGCAAAGAGGAAAATCTTGAAAGAAGCTGCAGGTGGTGATAAGAATGATGACAGATATGCCATTAAAAGCCAAAATAGGATAAAACTTGGTTTGGAAGGAATAAAAAAGACAAATTCGAACTCTATATCCAGAGGAAGAATTCTCCAAAAATGAAAAAGAAATAAAGAATTTTTCACACAAAGAAAAACTGAGGGAATGTGTCACCCGCAGCCCTCCTCTGCGGTAAATGTAAGAATTTCTCCACGAGGAAGGAAACTTGATATAGGTCATGAATTTAGAGCTATGTAAATAAAGGGAGTGTGTCATAGATAAATGTAGGTCACACAATCTCTTCCATTTTTCTAGGCTTAATTTGTCTAAGATAATGGTTTAAATAAATGAGAGGACATGGCATTGGGTGAGTGCGGCGTTTTGAGGACTGAAGTGAATTACGATGATGTCACAAGGGATGGGAAGGAAGAACTGGGAACATTCTGCTGTAAGATTTGTGCTGCACATAAAGTCGTACAGTGTTACTCAAAGCTGGACTTTAGTTAAAAGGTACATTGTAAACTCTATCAAGAATTATTTTATAAATAAAGTATAGTTAAGGCACATAAAGTGCAATCACATGAAATGCTTAATTAAAGTCAAAGAGGGCAGAAAATGAGAGTGGGGAAGAAATAAACAAATGCAATGCGTAGAAAACAATTGGAAGCAGCATGGTAGAATTAGTTCATCCGTGTAGAGCATTTACAATTCGTTGTCTTTAGAATGTTTATCTCTTCATCCATATTCTTTATTTGTTGAATTATTATCATCATTCCTTCATGCAATTTTATAAACATGATTTTCTTTAGTTCCTTGAACGTTTTATAATAGCTATTTTAAGGTCTTTGTCTATTAAATCCAGTACCATGGTCCTCCCAGGCAATGCCCCCTGCCTGCTATATTTCCTGTGGGCAGCACACACATTCTTCCTGGCATGTCTCAGAATTTTTGGTTGTAAACTGGAAGTTTTAGCTAATGACACCCCGTCCCTGCTTTCTGGAGTTCACAGTTTTTGCTGTTGAGTGATTGCACTGGACCAGTGCTGCAAAGTCTCTCTCCCCCATGGGGTACAGTCTCTGATGTCACCACTCAGAATTTCCCCCTTATTTTTATATTCTAGGGGTCACACTCTGGGTCTGCATTCACTACTTTTTGGTCAAAAATTATGCTTAACCTCCCTGACTCTGCTGCATTTTCACACTTCACTGTTGGCTGTGTGTGTGGCTTGGAGACTTTCTCCAGGGAATTTACAATTCCGAGTCCTCCTCTGTGCTGACATTAGTGGAGGGACTGGTGGCTCTGAGGTCGCCTCCCTGATGCTCCAGGAGCACAACCGTGAGCTGACCTTCCTGGGGACGGCGGATGGCTGGGATTTGATTTTTAAGCTTTGCTTCCTTTCACCTGCCCCAGAGCCAAGTGTTTAGTTTTCTGCTGGGGTTTGCTCTCACCGGTTGTTTTTAAGCTCCCAGAGCCTTGAAGGCTCCAAACCCCTTACCGAGGGATCTGTGGGTGGCTTGGGGAGGTTTTGTAGAATCTTTACCACATCCTGTTCACCCTCTTAGGGTCCCTCAGGATGACAATGGCCCCAGGATGACTCTACTTGGCTCTCTCGTTCTCATTTTTTTTTTTCCTGGCAAACTACCAACTCAGACAACAGGGATTTTTGGATTTCCTTAAGCGCTCTTTGCTTGCGTACTGGTCAGATCTACCTGTTTTATGAGTTGGTAACATGTGACGTGATTCTCCATGTTCAGCACACTTTCTTCTGCTACGCTGTCTGGACAGCAGTGTCTGGCTCTCGGTGATTTTGAATAGAAGGACGTACAATACATTGCCTCTAGCACTCAACTCGCCTTCACCCCGCCACAGCAAGCATATGTGCTAAGATTATATTTGGGGGAATATAACACAACCTCTCTCCTCCCCGCCTCTGAACAATGAAGGAGGAAGGGTGAGAATATCTTTTCCTAATGAGAGAGAGGGTGAGGGAGAGAGAGAGAGACAGAAAGATCTTACAATTATCCCTTTCATTTCTAATGGTTTTGGTGAATAAAACCTTTTGTAAGTTGGTTTCCCAGCCTCACGGTGGCTTCTCAGAGTTACCAAGTGTCACCTGTCAGCTGCTGACCTGTAGCCTTGGTCTGTTGTACTTAGATGTAAGATTGTGTGTATTTCCAACTTTTCATTTAGTGAACTGAGGACTTGTGTTCTCTGTGAGCCCAGAGTTTTCTGTTTACTTATGACTTTATAAATTGAGAAGCTTCACATGTTTTGAAGATGTATACAATTTGATGTATACAATACCATACAATTGTGTTATGGTAAGTCATTATTATAGTGAGAATTTCATTAAAAGTCACAAAATTAGAGCTGGGTGTGGCGGTTCACCAACAATCCCAGCACTCTGGGTGTGGTGGCTCACACCTGCAATCCCAGCTCTCTGGGTGTGGTGGCTCACACCAATAATCCCAGCACTCTGGGTGTGGTGGCTCACACCTACAATCCCAGCTCTCTGGGTGTGGTGGCTCACACCTACAATCCCAGCTCTCTGGGTGTGGTGGCTCACACTTACAATCCCAGCACTCTGGGTGTGGTGGCTCACGCCTGCAATCTCAGCACTCTGGGTGTGGTGGCTCATGCCTGCAATCCCAGCTCTCTGGGTGTGGTGGCTCACACCTGCAATCCCAGCTCTCTGGGTGTGGTGGCTCACACCAACAATCCCAGCACTCTGGGTGTGGTGGCTCATGCCTGCAATCCCAGCTCTCTGGGTGTGGTGGCTCACACCTGCAATCCCAGCTCTCTGGGTGTGGTGGCTCACACCAACAATCCCAGCACTCTGGGTGTGGTGGCTCACACCTGCAATCCCAGCTCTCTGGAAGTCTGAGGTGGATGGATCCCCTGAGCTCAGAAATTTGACACCAGCTTGAGCAAGAGTGAGACCCCATCTCTACTAAAAATAGAAAGACTAGCCAGCTATAGTGGCCTACACTGGTATCTCAGCTACTTGGGAGGCTTAGGCAGGAGGATCACTTGAGCATAAGAGTTTGAGGTTGCTATGAGCTGTGCCTCCATGGCACTTCACCTAGAGTGACAGAATGAAGTTCTGTCTCAAAAAAAAAAAAGATCTTGTCTCAAAACATCTCAAAGTTGGGTGGCTCAGGTCATAATCACTGGGGTGCAAGCGACTGTCTGCCATAGCCTCCAGAACCGAACTGAGGCAACCAAGGATGACTGGAGTGAACACTGAGAGTGTGCAAAGTACCAAGTAATGACAGGTCATGTGTATCTGAAAGGGACAATCAAGGTGAATTTGAAAATCCAGAAGGACATTTACTTGGAGATGTGGCTGATGAAACAGAAGATTTAGAAGGTGCTACTGTGCACTGTGAGAGAGCAGCGCCAGCATGTGAAAATGATGGCTTTGCGGGATGTGCGGAAACAGGTGGCGTCCTCAGATGTACACAGAGGCCTCTGAATCTTTGAAGAAATTGGGCCCAGGATTCCAGCCTGGAGGCTTTGAGTGCTTATTTTCCTTCCTGCCTTCCTGCAATTCTGTGAGCTGTAATTGCAGGACTTGTAGGGGTACAACTAGATCCTCCCAGGAACAGAACATTGGTAACTCAACCAACAGCCTTGAGCTGGATGTTCCCTGGGGAAACTGAGAGACAAAGCCTCTGTGTGGCTGGTCCTGGAGCTTCCAAGAGGGCAGCACAGCTGGACTGCACACCGCATAGACTCCACATGCCGAGAAGGAGAACTGTGTGCTACCTGTCACAAAAAGCGCACAACACCTGCTTCCCCAGCCATTTCATTGTGGAACCACACGTTAAAATTAATTATGCAAAACTATTTTTACTAAAAAGACTCTATAAACATATTCCTTGACTGTATACACTTTCTAAGCACCTTCCTCTGGGCTGGCAGACAGTCTCTCAGCCGTTTTCCATTTTAACTTCCCCCTTCTCGATAGTTTGAACGTGAAATTCTTGGAGATCTTGGCACTTGTTTTGTCAATCTTGCTTTTTAGTATTTTTATAATAAGATGAATGTTTGTTAAACATTATTTTAGTAAGTAATGCTTTGAGGTATTAAAAGGTATATTAGGGATCAGTCAGAAGAGGCTGTGGTCAGGAGTCTCAGTGGCTGCATTTCCGATTAGACTCCCGGCACACACGTTTTGTCATTAAGCACAGCCTATAGATCCAGGAGGGATTCACAAGCCAGGTCAGTATTTTTCACAGGGAGCCCAAGGTCTGGACGTGGAAAGGTCGCCCAAGTCTCTAACTTTGTGCCTTTGCCAATGGCTGGAAACTGAGCACATTTTCAGTAAAGCTTCTGTGAAAGCCGGTAGTGGGAAGCGTTTTGAGTTTTCCATACCCAGCGTGTACTTTGGTTGCCATTTGAGTCAGTCCAAATAAAAAGGGATTGAGAAGGTGTAAAGGAAACCCAGGGACAGAACAGGAAGTGCCGATTCCCTGTCTCCTCCTGTTTCTCATGCAGGCAGACTTCTGCTATTAACTCTGGTCTTCCCAACGGTGTGTGTGATTTTGTTTGTGAAATGAACTGGGTATATGCCACCTTTTAGTTACAACTCCCATCACTGTTTAACTGGCCCACCTTCTCACCATCTCCATTCCAAGTACTCTCAGGAGAGCCCAGACCCAGGGTGGGTCAAAGTCCACTCCTGGTAGGTTGGTGACATATGGAGCTTTCAGAGGAATTGGGTTTCAAAGATGGAAATTTGAGTATGAAAATGATTGGCTTGACTGTCTATTTTCCGCCACATCGTAGCCCGGATGATTGGCAGTGGACATTTCTTTCACATGAATGATGCCTGTAATGTCCATTGGGGAACACCAGTGTAGACCAGATGGCGATGTGAAAGACAGTGGTCTCTGGAGTGACCAAGGAGACACGTCGGTAGATCTAACACAAGATGGTTCTGCTGGACCAGGTTTGAACTGTCTTTGTATTAGCCTCCAATTTCATTTGAGAAAGTCGAAGGTGCTTCCATATAGCAAGGGGGGGATTGTATGTGTAGTGAAAAATCTGGGTGGTGGGAGATGATATGTCTTAAAAGAGAAATTTGTTCAGGTACCATTCACTCCTCATTCCACTGACCTCTTTGCTTACGGAATTGATGTTAAAAAAAAAAAGAAAAACTAGATGGGAATCTAAGGACTTAAATTTTATTGAAAACTGGGAAGATGGGCTGGGCACTGTGGTTTTCAACTATAATCCTAGCATTCTGGGAGGCTGAAGCAGGAGGATTCTTTGAGCTCATGAGTTCAAGACCAGTCTGAGAAAGAGAAAGACTCTGTCTCCACTAAAAATAGAAAAACTAGCCAGTGCTGGTGGCGGATGCCTGTAGTCCCAGCTACTTAGGCAGCTGTGGCAAGAGGATCCCTTGAGCCCAAGAGTGTGAGGTTGCTGTGAGCTATGACACTGTGGCACTGTACCCAGGGTGATAGAGTGACTCTATCTAAAAAAAACAAACAAATAAATAAACAAAAAAATTAGGGCAATGCCTGATAACATAATTTGAAATTTTCAGTAAAAGCTGAATTCGTGTCTGTGGCCTTAGCTAAGAAGCATCAGTGAGGTCTCAGATTCCTTGCTTCCTTCCCTGAACATTCTGTGCCCACTGCCACAAGCGCTTATTATATAAGATCTCACCCACTGAAATCTGGGCAAGGCTCATCCAAAGCACATCTACATGTGTCACACAAGGAGGAGCAGGTGGATGGCAAAGAACAAAGGATTTCTCCAGTGCTTAAGATCAAGCAGCTATCTCAGACCTCATGGCCTGAGTCCCAGCCAGCACCTGGCTGCCATGTGGACAGAGAGAAGAAATACTGGTCTTGCTCTCTAGACACCCCTTTCCTTTGGCACTGTCAAAGTGTTCCCTTCCACAGGGGCAGGCAGGGCAAGAGGACATGCTCCATTTAAGTGTGGACCATCACTCAGTGATGAGATCACCATGACTCATCACAAGGCACGTGGCCCAGTGACTGGCAGGTTCTCACCCAGCAAATGACCTCCTGCTTCTGCACAACAGTGTTGCAGCCAAGGGCAGGGTGGAGAGCTGGGATTGTTTCTTCCACACTCTGCCATTGTGGGGGGCTCACTGGCAAGTTCCATCCTGCCTATAGCAGAGGCAGAATCACTGTGATGAAGAGAGTCCTGTTCCCCTTTCCTTGACCCTGTACTCCAGTGGGCAGTCTTAGGAGGTGAAGGAGTCAGAATACTTCAAGTCTATCAGCCTCCCTGAAGTTCAGATGCCTCCTCTCGGACAGGCAAAACAACACAACCTCCCTTGAGTGGTATGTGAGAGTGTGAAGTGACACGTGCCACACACGTTGTTACAGCAGTGACAGAGCTCAGTAAATATGAACAAGTTTGTGTTATTGTGGCTTGAGACATTCCAAAGATGGAAGTGTGTTCTCTTATGTCAATATGTGTGTATCCTGTAGGCTGGATGACCATGAGATATCTTGAAGTGAGAAAGAAAATCAGATTATTCAAATAGTTCACAAGATGTATGGACATGCTTTAGCATAATTTCCAAAAGTATGCATTATTTTAACCAAGGATGGAAGTTGTAACAATCAGTGATACAAGTTCTAAGGAAATCATCGTTGTACATACATTTAGTTTTTCAGTATTCTGGGGGGAAATTCTGTTTATAAGCTTTTATAAAATATAAAATATAAAATTATTAAAAAATATAAAAATTTTATAAAAGAAAAGAACACTTTTACTTTTTTTTCTTTCTTTCTTTCTTTTTTTTTTTTTTGGAGAGAGGGTCGTGTTCTTTTGCTCTGGATAGAATACAGTGATGGCCATTATAGCTCACAGCAATCTCAAACTCCCAGGCTCAAGCAATCCTCCCAACTTGGCCTCCCCAAATGCTAAGATTACAGGAGTGAGCCAGCCACCATGCCTGGACCAATTTTACTTATTTTTACTACATTTTATATTAAAATTACTATATTAGGTCCATTGAAACCTTTGATAAATCTAAAATAAATATGGGGTCTTAGTGATTTTATTTTTCCTGTATCTTGAAATATCTTTAATATTTAACAATCCTAGAAATTATTTTATTGTTGCCCATTAAATATTTCCAATTATGCTATAAAAATTATAGAATAATAAGATAGTGGAAGTATGATGGTGTGACAGGCAGAACAGGCCTTCGAACATGTCCACACTCAAAATGCCGAACCTTGTGACTATGTTGTGCTACATGATAAAAGTGATTATGAACCGTAAGCTATGGGAACAATTCTGGATTATCCAGATGGGCATGTCTGATCACACGACAGGGCTCATGGGGAGCCCTGTTGGGTGAAGTTCTTTCTCACAGGGAGAGAAGGACGGCTTAGCCGCAGGTGCAAGCTCACTCCTAGAATTGTTTAAAAGCGAGAAACGACTACACACTCTTAGATGGCATGTAGCAAAATGTCTTTATTTTCTACTCCCTTTTATTGGGAGCTAGTCACGTACACCACATTGATCAATAATCCTAACATCCTCAATTCTTATCTTAAACTATAGAAGAGAAAGAAAGTCTGAGAAAGTAAAACAACCATCTTTAAGCTAGCCTCAGGTTGTTCCTCTCTGAAGATCTTAAAGAACTATATATTATCTGACTTCTATTGTTAAAGTTAAAGGTTAGGATAAACAGGGGAGTAAAACCTTTTTCTTCTATGTACTCAATTAAATTTCTGAGAAACAGACTCCATGAGTGTTTTCTTATGGGTTGGAGACCCCGCAGTTACAATGGAGTGTTTTACTCACATCATTATGATGGAGTTTTTCTTTTCACTCACATCGACCTTTGAGTCATGTCCTCTGCACATAAGGGCCATTTCAACCCTTATCTGTTGGGCTGACTTGACTACACAGTCGGGGTTCCCTGTAGGAGGTTGTTAAGCCTTGCCTGCAGACCCACACTGTGTTTTCCCAGGTCGCTTAGGCCTCAACAAAAGTGCATAATACTCGCAAGTCTTTTTGCTCAGTTTCTGGAATTAAAAGAGCACATTTCATTTAATTTTTGTGGGAGTTTACCCCACAAACTCTTCAAAGCAGAGATCCTTCTTGAGTGAAAGTCAGAGAGACCAGGCAGAAGGAGAAGTTGGGTGTGTGTGTTTGCTTCTTCACTGAGAGTGAGTCATGCACAGTGTCAGTGGGGCTGGCATTTTGGAAAGTACTCATAGAAACCAGAAATTCAGCTCCTACGCGGTTTCTCTCCTCCCTAGCAATATTAATCACTAAAGCCGTGCATATTTCCCGAAGTCATTATGGGTCACACAGAATAAAGGGCTTTCCGTGGTTTGTGATGGAGAATACAATTGCGAGATAGTAATATGGCCTTGAAAATTACCATCTCTGCTCATTGTCCTCAGTTTTTGATTTATGCACTCATTTTTTTCTTTTGCCCATTTTCCTGAGATCTCTGCTCACTGAAACATTTATATGATCTCACTTTACTTTCCCACTTTGTCTACTTGTCAGATACCTTGGCACATAAGATCAGTAAAATCAGTGAGACACAAGCACTCTTCACTCAGAATCACAGTGACTGTTACCTAGCACTTTGTTAGGACAGAATTATGTCACCAAGTCAGAATTTCTGATATAAATACATAGATTGACGTTTTCTTTTCTAATTAATGATCTAAGCTTATATTTACCTGCTGTCTCCCAATAGGTAAAAATGAACAAGAAAAACATAAAACACACACACACCTGTCTCTTCAAATACATGGCAGGTTTTTAAAGGAAATACAAAAATTATGACACAGATTTTTATCTTTCTTCCCCATGTTTTTAAACCTATATTTGTATGACAATGTGATAGCATTAAATGTTTATAACACGGGCCTTAGAATCAGTTTACCTCAGTTAGAATCTGGGTTTGCCACTGTGAGCAGAGTCCTGAACATTTATAACCTCAGTTTCTTTTCTGTCTTTTCTTTCTTTCTTTTTTTTTTTTTTGAGACAGAGTCTCACTATGTTGCCCTTGGTAGAGTGCTGTGGCATCACAGCACACAGCAACCACCAACTCTTGGGCTTAAGCCATTATATTGACGCAGCCTCCTGATTGGCTGGGACTACAGATGCCCACCACAATGCCCAGCTACCTTTTGTTGCAGTTGTCATTGTTTTAGCAAGCCCAGCTGGGTTCCAACCCACCAGCCTTGGTGTATGTGGCTGGCACTGTGACCACTGTGCTACGGGCATTGAGCCTATAACCTCAGTTTATTTATGTGAACAGTGTTGAGAGGATAAATTAGATGATGCTTGTAGGTGATCTAGTTTGGTACACATAAGTAATATATTAATACATCTTGGCTTTGTTACTATTGTGTAGACACATGTGCTATAGTGAAAACTCAAAGTCCATGATCGTTAGTAAAAGGAAGAAAAAAAGGGTCATATTTTGTTTTTTTCTTATGCTGTACTGGTCAAAATTACTCGTTTCAATGTTATATACCACAAGGGGTAAAATTTCAAAATGATTATTCATCCTTACTAACTTTGGCCACTTGAATGATGAAGATCATATTTTAATTTAAATAATGTGGGAAAAGAATAGTGAAGAATTTGAAGATCCAGGTTAACTGTATAAACATGTGGAGTATTCTCCCTCTCCACCCATGTCTTTTATTATTATTATTATTATTATTTAGTTCAGGTTAATGGGCGGGTACTTACAACATTTGAATTTGTTAGGTGGAGCCACTCTTGTAGGTGTGCCCTGTCCCCAGAAGGTGTGCCACACACCCCTACATTGAGCCCACTAAGTGGGAGCACCCCAAGCCTCCCTTTCCCTCTCCACCTTCCTCACCCCCCAGCTTGAATTGAAATGAGTTTTTCTCCCATGTGGGCATGAGTTAGGTCATCTACTGGCTTCATCTTAGTATTGAGTAAGTATTGGATACTTGCTTCTTGTCCCTGGGATACCGTAAAGTTATCATCTGGCCTTTCATGACAAATTTTTCTATGATACTGAGTTTATGTCTAGTAGGCTATAAGTGTGCTAGGATTCTATGGAAATTCAAAGACTCAAACATTTTAAGAAAAATCAAATAAATTGGGAATTTTGAAGCTTTTAATATTTAAATATTAGAAAGGAAACATTTTTACTTTGGGGGGAAGTTTAACACCTCTTCTCAAGAGCAGCAAAAATCCAGTGGATGTGTTACCAGTGATCAGACTCTTCAAAAACTGCCCCAGTGTGTCAGGTCCAAACGAACACGATGGTGCCATCTTCCCAGGCAGACTTTTGCTGTCTGTGGAAAATGTAGCAGGAACTCTTCCGGTCCCATATCATCCTTCTCTTTCACATCACTGCAGCTGATAGAAGAGGAATACATATCGTCTCTCCTCTTTCAAATCATTTCTAGACCAGGTGCAGGCTTTACAAGTGAAATAGGATGGGACTTTTGTAGGATGGTATCCTTACACAACCAAAACAAGTATTTCCAGAGCCACAGTGTGACTTATGAAAAGCTCTTATGTTCATATATCCATTCTTTACCCAGGCATTTATTCTGCTAACTTTTTTGTTAGACACAAATTTATTCAATTTATTTGTCTATTTCATGCCAAAGTATCTCCTCATTTCAGTCTAACATCATTGCCTTTGAGATGTCCAGAGTCTGCTGTAGAAGGGAGATTGATGGAAAGTGCTGTGTGTTTTTGGAAACAAGTAACTTAGTTTAATCCCTGAATTTTGCAAAAGACACAATTTTGAACAGAAGTAATAAAAAATTTCTTCACGATTCTCCAATTATTCTGTTTATTTGGAGTAGAACATGAGAGAAAAATAAATGTTTATATGTTAAAGCCATGGAGATTGTGGAATGTTTTGTCATAGCAGTGAAAGCTTAACCATTCTAACACACACAGCACGCCAGCACAGAAGCGTGTGGTCTCCTGTTTCTGGTTCAGAATGCCTTCCATAATTTCATGATACTACATGATTATGTAGTTTAAAATATCTCTTAATAAATTATAACAAAATAAATGAAATGGCATATATGAAGGAAGGCAGAGCCTGGGAGAAATGATGATTGTTTTCGTTATGGGGTAAAGAATTTATTTGTGACAAGCAACAGTTTGTTAACCGTGCACTGGGTATCCCTCAGGAGCTAAAGTTTGATGTTAAAGGTGAGGAGAAAAGCCCCAAATGAATGCCTTCTCTGAGGCTCTAGGCAGACTATTATCGGGAAAAGTGACTTCATCTTGTCGTCTGGAGGGCTTGTGTTTCTAAAGTGATGTGAACTTGAGCAGGAACATTAACTAGAAATTACGTAAGACAGGAGGAGTCCTTCTATCTTAGTTTTTACTCCCTTTAATATGACCTATTCAGATCCTTTAAAACAGTGATTTTCAACCTGTGCACCACGAAAGGTTCTTAGGTGTGCCCCTGTCAAGACCTGTGGGGCCCCTATGGCCCTGGTCTCGATCCCCCGCAGGAAGGAACCAGGCGTGACATGGATTAGAAGTGCAAGCTTTCGGGAGATGGGCTAGCCCTCACTTTCAGGGTATCCCTGAGCAACCTCCACACAGCCTTGTATTGAGACGGAACAACACGGTGAGGGGAGTAATTAACAATGATTGCTTGCTGAAGGCTCAGGCTCTTCTTCCACAAGAAACGTCTGTGGACAAATGGCCTGAGGTCCACCCCTCAGCTGCAGATCATTTTGCTCAGAAGTCATCTGGCTCTTGGTGTCTCCTACAGCTTGCCACAATGCCGGGCTTTTTTTGTTGTTGTTGCAGTTGTCATTGTTGTTTAGTTGTTCGAACCTGGCCAGGTTTGGACCCTCCAGACTCAGTATATGTGGCCAACGCCATAACCACTGTGCAATGGGTGCCAAGTCATTTATGTTATTTTTTTATTCTTAATATTATTAGTCCATGGGTTTTTTTTCCCCCTCATAGGATTTATTTACTCATATTAATTGAGGGAACTTTTCTGTTAAAAAATGGTCCCAAATCATCCTGGTACCAAGGGATACAGTGAAGCAAATCACTGACAGGGGTATAATGCATTTAAAATTATCATAACAAAACATTCTCCTATGAAATGCTGTTATAATAAAAGTGAATGAAGTAGATAAGGCAACAAGATAAAACAGAAAATGATTTTAATATTTTCTTTCATATTCATTCTCTAAAAAAAGAGTCAGGATACCTCCAAAAGCTGACAGAGAATTGTTTTAAATGCTTTCATAAGTATACTATCTGTAATAAATTAGAAAACAAATGTCCTAATATGATGCCAGGTTTCTTAGTTACCTTGTCAGAACTCTAAGATATTGATCACCACATACATAGTTCAGTTGTACTTATTTTAAGTGGTTTCTCTTCACACTGTTCTCTCTAGCTTAAACTTCTGTGTATTTTAAGTTTTTCAGGGTTTATGGTGGATTTCCTCTTTTTATCAAACTATTATAGATTTGAAATCTACTTATTTACTTTTCATTTTTGAAAATGATTTTGAGATACTTTTATTATTGCATTTTACAAACACACAAATAGTACAAGGTCTTGCAGTTAGTAATCAGAATAGTTAGGTTTAGACTCACCTACTTTTACTCTAGTGTCCAAGCTCTACTCTGACTCCAGACTTAGCAATGAGAGGCATTTTGTGTTAGTGTAAACTCACAATTAGAGTCACTAAGCCTTTAGGATACATAAAAATATACTCTTGATTATAATCTCTTCAAGAAATGAACTTAATTGTCTTGTAATATATTTTCTCTTTTATTTTTATTTTAATTTTTTAAATTAAATCATAACACATAGATCATGTATACAATAATGCATTTATAGTACAATGTGTTGATTTCATATAGAATTAGGAGCACTTACATCACACTGGTTAATATATACGTTGTCTCATTTACTTAATTATTGTGTTAAGACATTTATACTCTATGCTTAAAAGATCTGACATGTACCCTTGCATTATGCACCATAGGTGTGATCCTACCATTCACCCTCCCTCAATCTGACCTCCCCCCTCTCCTCCCCTCCCATCCTCTTCTCTTCCCTCCTTCATCCTGGACCACAGTTGTGATCTATTCTTCATATGAAAGTGTGAGTGATTGTAAATTGGTTTCATAATAGTACTGAGTACATTGGATGTTCTTTTCATTTAAAGCGTTGACTCCTAGTAAAATAAAACACCACCTCCACAGTGAACTGT
>CAUYTI010044857.1:0-14097 GCA_963575145.1 Galago senegalensis | reverse complement strand
ATGGATTGGTAAGCTGTGGTATATGTACACTATGGAGTATTATTCAGCCATCAAAAAAATGAAGATTTTACAGCATTTGTAATAACCTGGATGGAGGTGGAACACATTATTCTTAGTGAAGCATCACAGGAATGGAGAAGTAAGAATCCTGTGTATTCAACATTGATATGAAGACAATTAATGACATGGTGGGGCTTGGGGGAAGGGGAGATCAGACTGAGAAGGAGCGAGGAGGTGTGGGAAAAAAATATATATAAATAATAATGTTTAATTCTCACACAAACTAGATTTAATTTTGATTAACGTATATTACTTAAATATCAATTTTTAATCCAACAAGTCAGTATGTTGTTTATCATATTGCATCCTTATTCATCAGTGAAATATGTCTGTAATTTCCCCTTTATAATAATATGTTTTTTCTAATTTTACTACCAGGGGTATCCAGACTAAGTAGAATGATTTTGAAGTATTTCTATTTCTACCGTCTGAAGACTTGGTGTAATCTGTATTTTTTTTAGAAATTATTTTTTACTTTTATTTATACACATTGGCTGTCTTTTTTTTAGACTTTAATAAAAACATAAAAAGAAAAAAGAAAGCTTTAGGAAGTTCCAGCCTCAAGTCTTTGTGAAAACTACAGGGATATTGGTGGTGAGGAATTAAGCGTTCACTCCAAGATAGCAATAAGCGAGATGATAAAGTGGCTAAAAAGTTTAGTAAAAGGAAGAAAAAAGTGACACACATAAAGGCCCTCCTAGAATTGCTCTATGTCACAAAGATTGGTCTCAAAACTATTTCTGTAAATGGGTAGATCAGACTGTGGAGCTTTGGGGATGCCCCAGGGTTATGTGAAACAACAGAGCACACAGGTACCGTCTGACACCAGTAAAATCAGATCATCCAGAAGTCTTAGCAAGGGATCTGGAAAAGAGGAGCTCAAACGGTACATACAAAATCGTCTCTGGGAGTGGAGGTGAAGAGTCGGACAGACTACAGACATGACCAAGGTTGTGCTGTCTGAGAATTGATTTTAGAGGCTACAGAAAACAAGGTAAAGGGATTTTGGTAAAATAGTCCAGCCAGGTCATTAAAAGAGAAACTAAGAAAACATCCATGATAACAAACCCCAAGGAAGGTCAATATGCAGGATTGCTACAATGCAATATTTATTTATTTATTTATTTGTGTGTGTGTGTGTTTTTATTCAGTCATTTGTACATAGATTATAAATACATTTATGCCGTTATGAGATTCAATGTGTTGATTATTTGTCCAAATTAGAGTGCTTATATCCTACTAAACTACAATGCAATATTTAAATTGCTCTTTTTGCAACCCAAATTGTGAGAGACACAAAAGGATGATATACTTGCCTTAATATCTGTTGTTATAATTCTAACTGCTATCTCTTCATTGCCTTTTGTTCTTTTCTCTTTTGTGCTTTCTATTGTATTTGAATGTTTTATGTGATTTCATCATATCTGTCCACTTAGCATATCCATAATTCCTCTTTTGTTAAAATATGTAGGTAGTTTCCAAGAAATTTGCAACTTGTCTTTTTGATTTATCTAAGCCTATCTTCATGTAAGACTGTGTAGGTATAGTTGATAGGATTCCTTCTACAATGTTATGGTCAGATCTCACCCCTTGGGTGGGCATGTGTCTCTGAGCTGTGCTGTTCATGTGTGTCTCTAGTATTTCTGTCTTCCCCCTCCATTCTATAAGCGACATAGAAAGTCTAAAGGGGGTATGTGTGGGAAGAAATCCTTTCCTCTCAGTAGAAAAACCACATATAATGTATTTTCTCCTGGACAGTCAGTATTTTCACTTAAAATAATTACTCTGCTCCACCGCCTTACATGAGGCACAAAAACGTCTTTATAAGACCTTCATCAAGTACCAACCTGGTGGAGTTCTTGGTAGTATCAACACATAAGTGGTAGGGACCTCAAAGATTGTGGCCCCTAAGACTTTCTCACTCCCGTACTTGCCCACACTGTCTCTAGTAATTCATCAAAGTTGCCAGTTACCTGTTCCTATCAGGAACAGGCAGTGCTTTAGCCCCTTGCCATCCAGTTAAGTAGATCTTGGCTATGCCACTCTGAATTTGTTTGTCTCTAAAATTTGGAGTCGTAGTTTGCCCTGTGACCTCAGTTACTTGATGGGCTCAAGAAAAGTCATTGATTTTTCAATTTGTTCAGTGTTTTTCTTGTGCTAAAATCAGACTGATAACTTTCAAACTCTTTACATGGCAATCTGAAAGTAGAATAGACTCTGGAATTTTTCAGAAGGTGATGAAAACATACCAAAGTTAAATTACCGTAATCGTTTCACAATTTCCATGCATATCAAGCCACCACAGACAAAACAATAAATAGTGAATTGTTCACTTTAAATGTCTGAATGTACAGCATGTGAATTATATATTATTAAAAGTGTTTTAAGAATAGTCTATTGAGAACATGTCTGAGATATAACCAATAACATTTTAATTTATTAATGGTTCTAAAGCCAAGCATAAGAATAATAATCTAGTTCATGTCTACTATTCATCAAATTTGGCTGGGAAAATTATTAATCCACATTTTTCGAACTAAATATTATAGAATTTGGTCCTTGAGATCACTTTGCATGTCTTTCTTTCCCATGATTCCTAGGTTTGATTTTTATTATTTACATTTTCTAAAATTATCCTTTCATAGATTTTAAAGATGCACTGTAATCTTTACTCAACATCTAGCTTGAAGCCACTGTATATTCACTTGGGAGCAAAACATATTTTACTTGTCTACTAAACAGTATCAAAATATAACTCTTTTTACATTCTATCCACTGTTTTGGGTGATCTTTACTTAATTTTAGGTGATACACAAGAAATCTAATGAAACTTAAGTTACTCAATAGATTTCAAAGCATTGTAAATACTCTAGACTTAGGTTTTAGGAAGACCTCATATAATATATGATCTTGAGAGTGATACAGAATTCCCCCATTCAAGGCTGGACAAGAGACCCCAGTTTTCCCAGCCCTGGGCAATTTCAAGGGAACACTCTGACCTTCTGTCCCACCCTGGAGGCACTGCATGCATTCATTTGTCAATAACACTTATTAACGTCTAGACAAAGGACCCATGTGGAGAATCGCCAGTTGGGTCTTTCACTCTGCTGAAAGTTCTGGTGCTTTTAAGTTCTAACCAGAAGCTCTGGTCCTTTTTACTCCTTCTGCATTCTTTTCTAATAAAATCCTATCTTACCACTGATCTGTGGTCCATGGGTTCATTCTTCGAAACCCTGAGATTAAGGACCTCCTGAAGAAAGAAATTCTGGTAACAAGAGTACTTACAGAAATTGAGAATATCAAGAATATCAAGTACTCCAGCAATTTTATTTTATTCACAGTTAATTTAGAGATGACCAGAAGACAAACAATTGTTAATCCTGTGGTCCAATATATCTCGCACTTTCTAATAACCAGTTTTTCATTTTCTTCTTACTTTTTGCTTTGATAATGTCATTCAACCAAAAAACCACACACTCTTGGATTTTTAGAACAAATGCTTTTCAGTTTCTTTGTACAACTCTAAAAGTCTTCTTTATTTCTTGCTCTTTTATCTAGTCATTGTTCTTGTGTTGGGAAAGAAAATTCCAGATTTTTCTCACAATTCATGAATCCAGAGTGTCTACTGGATACAGTTAAATTGTATACCATTGTATTTTCAATGAAAATAGCATCAATTATTTGAAATATTTTTCAAAGTGAATGCAAAAATTTCAACAACATTTGTTTAATTTTATAAAGTGTGCAGCATAAAAATTCTGAGGATATTTATCCTGGTTGGAAACCAGAGTTTATGGGGAAAAAAACTATGTACTAATATATTCCATTTTGTAATATAACTCAGTTTTAGTATATAATGTATTATATTAATCTGCTTGAGCTGCCACAAAGAAACATGATAGACTAGGGGTGTGGGGGGTGACTTAAACCACAGAAATGAGATTCTTACAGCTCCAGGAGCTGGGAAGTACTAGGTCAAAGTGCCAGCAAGGTCAGTTTCATTCTGAGGTCCGTTCTCTTGGCTCCTAGGTGTCTGCTCCATCATGGTGCACTCACATTCCCTTTTTGTGTGTGAGTGGAGAGTGATGTCTCCTTTTTCCTCTTCCCTTAAAGTCACCAATGGTATTTTATTATGTTCCCATTCTCATGAACTCAATTTTAATCTTAATTACCTTCTAAAGGCCCTAGCTCCAAATACAGTCACTTTGGGGGTTAAAGTGTCAATGTCCAAATTTTGAGAGGGCACAATTCTGTTCATATTATTTTAATTAGGCTTTTACTTTATATGAACTGGAATAGTCGGCCATCAGTAGTAGGAGTTTATTTGAATACTTTGTACCAAAGTGGGATGGTTAGTGGGTGCAAAAATAGAGTTGCATAGTAAAATAGAATGAACAATATTTGATAGCACAACAAAATGACTCTAATCGACAAGTCAGGGTATACTTTAAAATAACTAAGAGAGTGGAAATGGAATGTTCCTACCCTAAAGAAATGATAAATGTTTGAGATTAGGGATAAACCAATTACCCTGATTTGATTAATTAACAAGATATGCCTGCATCAAAACATTGAATGTACCCTATAAATACATACAACCATTTTTTACTCTTAATAATTAAAACTAAAAAGTTTAAAAATACGTAATATAATTAAAAAGATTTGTTGATGAAATTTTCTAGCCTGATGCGGCTTAATATCAGGCCTTTTTTCCTTTTAGGATGATTGCCAAGTGGTCTATAACTTCTGCTATTACCAATTTTATAGTTACTTTCGTAGCAAAGTCATTATCTCCCTGCAGTTTCTAAAAGCTTTTCCAAGGATATCTCATGTATTGAGTCTGAAAACATTCCAGTGTGATGTTTGCTTGCAATTTTATTATAGAATTTTCAAATATGACTAAATAGATTGACAGCTTTTAATATACAATTTTAAGTTAGCTTGGCAAAAGAGTGCAGCATCTCACAAATGGCAGAGGAAATATATAACCCCAATATTAGATATTAGACTAAGGATATTATTTAAATTATCTAGATTAAATATTTAAGTTGACAATATCACAGTTTATGTGTTTAAAATGTCAAATGTTTTAATGATACTAATGGATGCCATTTTGATTGTTACTCTTTTCCTCTAAATTGCTACAACAGACAGTCACTGTTTTAGCAAACAGTTTTATTAGAAGAGATTTATTACCAATTCTAGCAAATAAAAATAAAACTGAGCAGTGAAAAGGCAATGTAGGAAAAAAAATAAGGGAGAGCAAGTGGCTTCAAAACTAAGTGGAGAAAATTAATCTGTAAATACTACTAAGATAATAAATCTTGATTATTGCAAGTAGTAAGCATTTTTTTTTGTCTGTTAAGAGTATCTGTATTGCTTAGATAATAAATAGTCACATCTGAAATATTTAAAATGTATTAATATAACTTGGAGATTCTAATACCTGGAATTTTTTTCCTTAACTAAATTTGTGATAGCAATTAAGAAATGATAATTTTTAAGTGTATTAAATCTAAAGTTACAAATATTTTATTTCCTGAAATGATTAGTGTTACATAACAATTTACATATGTTTGCATTTATATTCACAATTAATTGTATCAGATGCACTTAAATTAATAAAAATAATCAATTTGACTTTACTTGTGACTGATATGAAAGGCTATGTCTTTATGCCAACGTTTCAGAAGAATACTTTAAAATTAGAAGCTAAGATATCTTCATGTGACTTGATGTTGCAAAATATTTTTTCATACTTTCCTATTTGTAATGTTCTCAACTTTCTGTTTTTATGCTAATATTTCTTAGTTTGGCTCATGAACACTTCTAGCATAATTACAATAATTTGTTCTGTATTGGAATATTCAAAGAAACATAGACAGCCTGTTCTGATTAAGCCAAATTGAAAGAGGACATTTTTAGTTACTCCACATCACATGTCTGCTGAAGTCCCATTGCCTTTCAAAGTGCATAATTTCTTTAGTCTGACTTTGCATGAAGGAGGGCATGAATTGGGGCCTACTTCCTAAATACTGACTCCTATGGCACAGTTTCTACATAATTATAAGAAGATAGAACATTTATATTGACACTTATATTCTTATAAATAGAGCTCAATGGAAACTGCTGAGAAGGCTGTTCCAGAATAACAGCAAGATAAAAAGAAGATAAAAACTCTCACACATGGGAAGAAGATAGAAAGGATTAACCTTCCTGACTTTGCACATGTGAAGGAACCTGAAATCTTCCAACAAAAGAACATAGTTTTAAAAGGGGTGGTTTTCCCAGCTAGCTATCTTGTCGATTCTGACACATAGATTCAAATTTTATATGGAAAGGCAAAAAAATCCCAGAATGGGCAGCACAATAGTAAAGAACAAAGTTAGAGGACTGACACAATCTCATTTCAGTATGTAGAAAGCCACAGCATGGCGGTACAGCATGGGATGGTGGAAGAATAGACCTATAGATCAATAGAACCCAATAAAGAGCCTAGAGAGAGAGGACACAAATACAGTTCCATGATTTTGGGCAGAGGTGCAAAGGTGATGCCAGGGAGAAAGAAAAATATTTCAGTAAATGATGATAGAGTCAAAGTCCTTATTGAGATATAAAATTTACCCAGATACAGAACTCATAACTTATCTCTCACAAAAAAATATCAACTCAAAATGGATTGTGGACTTTAACGTGGAGGTTTCTCACAAAATTAAAAATAGAGCTACCTTATAATCCGGCCATCCTCCTTCTGGGTATATATGCAGAGGAAATAAAATCAGTATCTCTGAGAGAAATCTGCAGTCCCACATTGACCCTGGCGTCATTCATAATAGCTAAGATACGAAAATGATCCAAATATCTGTCAACAGATGAAAAGAGAAGAATACGTATACTTCGTGTGGAGACGTATTAACATTAAAAATGAAGACATTTGTGACAATATAGATGAAACTGGAAGACGTGTTAAATGAAATAAGCTAGACAAGAAAGACAAATATGCATGACTTATATGTGGATTTTTTCAAAGTGAAACACTTACAAACAAAGAATAGAATAGTGGTGACTCATGATGTAGAAGAATATTAAATGGCACAAAAACATAATTTGGATGGATAATTATAAAGAGAGAACTGTATATTATTTTCTATCATGTGACCTGATAGTAAGCATATGGTACTATGTGCTATTCCTGAAAAAAAAAAAAAAGCAAAATCGTACTTTAATCTATCAAGCTCTATGTCTGGCTCTATCTTGGGTGGGAATTTTAGGATGGAGTATCTTAAATGCACCCTAAAGATATGATCACAAATCCCAAGTATGTAACATTCTGCAGCATGAATAAGGCAAGCTTTTCCAGAAAACAATGACATCTTTCCTAAGGATATGCCAGGCATTACCTTGTTTGGATTCTGATATTTTAAAAAGCTGCCTCTAAAATGCCATTTTAAAATAATGGGTATTATAAAAGTTAAAGCATTACTGTAAAATTGTAACTATAATCTTATGTTTAAAATGTCATTACTATATTTTTTATAAAAGATGATCTGTTAGAACTATATGTTTAGTCATTTTTGTGTGAATAGATACGATGCTTGGTTCTTGCTTTAAAGTATTCAAGTCCCTTACCCTTTCACCAATCCATTCAGACCCACAAAAAAGAAAAAAAGAAAAACTGACAGGAGGTAAATAAATAGAAGAAGTAAAACAGCAAATGTTGCTAACCCTTGAAGCTAGGAATAGGCACCAATGCAGAACAGAGTTCATATTACTATCATCTCTCTGTTTTGGGATATGACGTGCCCTTAATAATTTTTTTAAAGAAATGAAAATGATAAGCAAATCTCCTTAAGAAATTTGTCATTGGTGTTGTTTGTAGATTAATATCAAAATAAATGCTTGTTTGTTAAGCTCTCACCTAACAGGCACAATGTAGGGTTAATGTATGGCACACCATCTGGGGGAAGGGCTTAGCTACATCTTGGACCTTCCCTAACAAATGGGAACAATGTAGCTAATCATATGTGTCCTAGGTTAATCTGAAATCTTGAAGATATATATGTGCAAGATAGAATTTATTAGAATTCTGCTTTTTAAAAGAAACCACTAAGAAAATAATAATACAAACAAAAAAAATTTGGAAACCATGCATCTGAAAAAAGACTTGTGCCAAAAATATGAATATACAAATGACTTTCTCTCTTTTCCCCCGACCCTTTATTTTTTGAAGACACTGTTGCCCTGGGCTAAAGTGTGCTGGTGTTGTCATAGCTCCCTGAAATTCAAATTCCTGGGCTCAAGCGATCCTCCTGCCTCAGCATCCCATGTAGCTGGAAGTACAAGGGTACCACTAGACTGACTCGTTTTTCTATTTTTCGTAGAGACAAGTTCTTGTTCTTGCTCAGGCTCGTTTCCAAGAATCAAGCTATCCTCCTTCCTTGGCCTCCCAAGTGCTAGAATTACAGGCATGAGCCACAGTGCCTTATCCAAAGAACTCTTACAATTCAACTGTAAAGAAACAACCAACCTAATTTAAATTGGACAACATATTTGAACAGTCACCTTAGCAAGAAGATATACAGAATGCAAAGAGGTTCATGAAAAGTTGTTCAAAGTGATTTGCTTGCCATTAGGGAAACAGATTAAAACAATGACATAGTTCTTCACACCTATTAGATTGCCAAAACTCAAGACATTGGCAATACCCATTGCTACAAGGGTCCAGAACAATAGGAACTCTAGTGCATTGCTAATGGGAGTGCCAAACAATACAGCCAGAAGATATTTTAGAAATTTCTAATAAAACTAAATATAGTCTTATCATATCATTATCATTTTATCATTCTTATTTTTATTTCATCTGCTTGCCTGTGCTTAATTTTTTGTGATAATTTTTTTTCTTTCTTTCTTTTTTTAATTAAATCATAGCTGTGTACATTAATGCAGTCATGGGGTACAATGTGCTGGTTTTATATACAATTTGAAATACTTTCATCAAACTGGTTAACATGGACTTCACGGCATTTTCTTAGTTATTATGTTAAGACATTTATATTCTACATTTGGAAAATTTCACATGTACCATTGTAAAATGCACCATAGGTGTGGTCCCACCAATTACCCTCCCTCTACCAAACCTCCTCCCTCCCCAGACCTCCCTCTCCCCTTTCCCCATATTCTTGGGCTATAACAGAGTTATAGCTTTCATATGAAAGCTATAAATTAGTTTCATAGTAGGGCTGAGTACATTGGATACTTTTTATTCCATTCTGGAGATACTTCACTAAGAAGAATATGTTCCAGCTCCATCCATGTAAACATGAAAGAGATAAATTTATATTTCCTATATTCTTTTAAATGTATGAATAATAATTCTAAATTTTTCTTCTGAAATGCTGCCATAATTAATTCTGTCGTGTATCTTTTGTTATTCTGCTATTCTTTTCCTGTCGTATTTTTCTCATCTATTGATTATTATTGGACAGATAGATAGGTTTTTTTTTCTTACTTTATAGTGACCCACTAAATGAGGTCAAATGATTAGTTGTAAATTCACACCTGAATAATTTCCTATTGGTTCAATTTAATGCTCATTGTTTTCAATATCAAAACCTTTTCAAATATGCAATATAATTTTTAGCATTCTTCTTCAAAGCATGTATTTCCTAATATTCGTCTCCACAGATTTGTATTTTCTACCAATCATTCATTTATCTGGTTTTTGATATACTACATATTGATTCTGGGAATTGATAAATTACGGGATGATACTAAGAAGTGGTAGATAAGCAAGATTAGCAGGAAACCACTGTAATAATTATAGGGTATTTTTACCTTTTTCCCATTTTTATTTACTCTTTTAATTAGCTAAAGAGTGTTAATAAGACTCTTGGAATCTGTAAATTTCAGATTTTGGCAGTTACTACTGAAATTTTAATAATTATGTTTGACTATTTGTTTTCTATGAAAATCCAATTACTTAAAATTTTAGATCATCTTCTGATTAAGAAATCTTAGCTTATTTGAATTGCCCATTGAACATATTTACCAGCACAATACGTCACATTCCATATGGATACAATATTGCACATTTGCCCCTTCAGCTGGAAAAAATACAGCAGTTAACATTTTGTTAAGAGAGAGAAGGAAGAAAGACAGACAGAAACTTACGGTGTGGTAAAACATTTTCTATGTATCAAACGAGCACTGTTGTGTTATAAGCAAAAAAGACTTCCATGTGGACTGCATATTTTAAGATCTTTTCTGCTCAAAGGAGGTTGGAAGTCGAACTTCTAAAACAATTAATAGCCTGTGGTTTCTAGGAAGTGCAGCTATTCATGGAAAAATAATACAGTTTTTATCTGTTTGATGTCTGATATCTCATTTGTTGGGAACCTCACTCTCAAATCTTTTTAAGTCTTCTTTCCTTTGTATGTGGTATATCTCTTGTTTTTTGGTTGCAATTTTATTCTTTCAATTTAAATAGGACTACCCTAAGCTGTTGGGATTCCATGAGAAAGGCTTAATTAAACCTTTTCCCTGAAATATTTTATTCAATCAGAAAGATTGAATAGTCATCACACTTTTAGCCTGCTATTAGCCCTAATCTAATTTTATGTGGTGAAAATTTTACTGAGCATTTGTGTCTTAAATACATTCTCAAACATTTTGGTGGGCAATGAAAACGTTTCATTTTCTCTTTGAAACCTACCATTGCTTTCTTCAACTTTTATTTTCTGATACATTTCCAAATGTAGCAAATAAGAAGAATATCACTAACATTCGTGCTTCTGAACTCTTTTCCTATGGATATAAATGCAGAAGACAAAATCTACTGCTTCCAGTTTTCCAAATAATGGATTTACCAGTGTTTTGCCATTGCATTATGTGGATTTTCATTATTCCAATTTCCAAATGTTCTCTCATCACTCATTTTCCTGAAGCCATGATATTTCTTTTTCTTTTCTTTTTTTTATTTTTCTTTTTTCTTTTTTTTTTTTTTTTTTGTGATAGAGCCTCAAGCTGTCATGCTGGGTAGAATGCCATGGCATCACAACTCACAGCAACATCCAACTCCTGGGCTTAAGTGATTCTCCTGCCTCAGTCTCCCAAGTAGCTGAGACTGCAATTGCCCAGCACAACACCTGGGTATTTTTTTTTTAAGATTTACATATTTTTTATTAAATCATAAACACATGCATCATGTATACATTAATGCATTTATGGGGGAAAGTTTGCTGATATCATATAGAATTAAAAACGCTTACATCACACTGGTTAATATATACCTCATCTTATTTACTTAATTATTGTGTAAGACACTTCTGCACTGCTGGTGAGAGTGCAAGCTAATACGTCCCTTTTGGAAATAAGTATGGACAATACTCAGGTATCTAAAAGTAGACCTGCCATTTGATCCTGCAATTCCTCTACTGGGTATATAGCTGAAAGACCAAAAATCACTTTATAACAAAGATATTTGCACCAGATTGTTCATTGCAGCTCAATTCATCATAGCCAAGTCATGGAAGAAGCCCAAGTACCTGTTGACCCATGACTAGAATAATAAATTGTATACCACGGAATATTATACAGCCTTTAAAAAGATGAAGACTTTACCTCTTTTACGTTTACATGGATGGAGGTGGAAAATATCCTACTTAGTAAAGTATCTCAAGAATAGAAAAAAAATCCAATTTACTCAGTACTATTAAGAAACCAATTTACAATCGCTCACACTTTCACATAAAGAATAGATCACAACTATGGCCCAGGATGAACAAGGGGTGGAGGAGGGATGGTAGGTAGATAGAGGGAAGGTGAATGGTGGGATCACACCTATGGTGCATAATGCAAGGTACATGCAGGCTATTTTTTGGTTATAGTTGTCATTGTTGTTTGGAAGGCCCAGACTGGATTTGAACCCTCTAGCTCTGGTGTATGTGGCTGGTGCCTTAGCCAGTTGAGCTACAGGTGCTGAGCCATAAAGCCATAATATTTCAAATGATCCCTTTTGTCCTTTAGAAATGTTGAACTATTCAAAAGATTTGAATTTTCTTTGTTAAAAAAAGAGACTACTATATCTTCAAAAGATTTCTTTATTAATTGCTAAATTTAGACTTGGTGTATTAAACAAAGATGACTATTACCAACATTTTAGTAACTTAAAATAATCCCTCTCATACGGCATAAGATGCCATATCCTAATCTTGATTTTTATAGAATAGGAAAAGAAAAGTCTATCTTGATCATTGACCCTTTACACTTACAAGGATAGAATAGGTAATACGTGTATAAACAGTTCTAATGAATATCAAAAAAAGATGCCCAAATTGAAGGAAGACTGATGAAGGAAGTGTTTGAAGAACTTTAATCTTTATAAATCTGTACCTTAGATAAGCATATTTAGGGATAAAAGTAAAGACATGTTTTTTATTTTTTTTATTTTTTTTATTTTTTCTCCATTGTCATTTATTGATCTGGTTTAATTTCCTCAAACTCTGTGAGGCTTCATAGGTCCACCACACTTACATAGAGCATTCCCATGGCATAGAATTGAATTATACTGTTTTTCCAATAGTTTGAAATGAAGATATTCAAGATACTACATTGTTTTAACTGCTTTCTTATTGAGAGCCGCAGTCCTTTGCCCTGGAGCATATACCTGGAAGTTTAGATTTGTTTCCCTAGATCACTTAAAAGAAAAACCATTCTTTTTATTGGTATTCTGTGTCTTTTCTTTTAGCAGTTTTTTCTCATATCGCCTAGCTTCCCACCTTTATGATATTTGATGTTAACTGGGGGATTTCTCAGCTGACCTTCTAGCTGCCCAATGTGAGTTGCCACGTTAACGTAGCATTTACTGGCTTCACCTGTAAGACTGTTTAATCTTATAGTGGTTGTATCATTTGCCATGATTTTTCTCTTCTAGCTTTTTCTGTCGGCCTTTTACCTCTTACAATCTTTCCCTTTCAAATTGAACCTTTTATTGCCTTAAAGGGACAGGAGATCTCTTTAGCTTTTTTTTTTTTTTTTTTTTTTTTACACTCTGGTGTCTTTGCTTTTTAACAAAACTTTACTTCCTATGTTTCTTCACTAGCCTCCTTAATCTACTTTAATTCTTTTCTTAAACAGAACTCCTAACTGCCAGAAAGAGACTGGGGCATCAATCTCTCAAAACCTACTTCCTGCTGGTAATGGACGAAGATATAAGGGCAAACAGAAGTTCCCTTTCCTAACTTAATAAACTCGTGCAACCTGTTCCCAGACTTTTCTCTTTGCTTTTTTACCCAAGGTTTTTCTTACCCCTGAGGCTAAAAGCTTGTACACTAAAGGTTTTTCTCAACTCTTAGTTCTATCTTTTCTCTTTCCCTCTTGCCTAAAGGGCTTTTACCAGCTTTTTTCCCCCAGAAGAGGTAGTTAGAATTTGGAAAGAGAAAGCACAGGAAAGAAGAGGAAAAGCCAAAGGAGAAAGACCTGTTGTTGGCTTTCTTTTTCTTAGATATTTCTTTCCCTGCTAAATATTTCTATTTTTCTTCTTTTTCTTATTTGCTAAAGTTTATTTCCCCCTCACTCCATCACTGAATCCTGCCGACTACACCATTTGGCACAGCCCACCCCTGCCACCACTTGCTTGTCAGGGCCCGGGACTGGCCAGGTCTGCTTATCCAGGTTCCAGACGCCAACCACTAAGCTTGTACCTTACTAAGGAACAATTGCTCTTAGGTGCCTGGGGGCTATTTACTTTAGTAGAAGGGAGAGAGAGAGAAAAAAATAGTCTTTGAGGGTAAAGCAGTCTTAGAATAGATCTTGACAGTGGATAGCAGAGCTTAGTTCAGCAGAGAGACACCACGCTGAGTTCTGCAAGCAGGAGAAACAACAGCGTAATAGGGTCTGTGATAGAATGCGCATGCCTCCTGACTGCCTTCTCCTCCAGCCTGATACAAGGCTGAGTTCATGCTTCTCAACACCACAGGTGTAGACACTGCCAATTCACCAATGCTCTCATCTCACGAGCTCACTCATGCTTGTTAGAAC
>CAUYTI010044855.1:0-16834 GCA_963575145.1 Galago senegalensis | reverse complement strand
ATGTTGCTTCAATTGCCCAAGGGTCCTCCTCATAAAGTTTTCACCCAAGACTATTTCTTCAAGTGTTTTCCCTACACTTTCTTCTAGTATTTTTATAGTCTCATGTCTTAAGTTTAAATCTTTAATCCAGTGAGAGTCTATCTTAGTTAATAGTGAAAGGTGTGGGTCTAGTTTCAGTCTTCTATAGATCGCCCGCCGGTTAGGCCAGTACCATTTGTTAAATAGGGAATCTTTTCCCCACTCAATGTTTTTAATTAACTTGTCAAAGACCAGATAACTGTAGGTTGCTGGATTCACTCTTGGCTCTCTATTCTGTTCCATACGTCTACGTCTCTGTTTTTGTGCCAGTACCATGCTGTTTTGATCACAATTGATTTATAGTATAGTCTGAGGTATGGTAATGTAATTCCTCCCGCTTTGTTTTTATTTCTGAGTAATGTCTTTGCTATTCGAGTTTTTTTCTGGTTCCATATAAAATGAAGTATTATTTTTTCTAGATCTTTAAAGTATGACAATGGAGCTTTAGTGGGGATTGCATTAAAATTATATATTGCTTTGGGTAGTATGGACATTATAACAATGTTGATTCTTCCAAGCCATGAGCATGGTATGTTTTTCCATTTGTTAACATTTTGAGCTATTTCTTTCCTTAGAGTTTCATAGTTCTCTTTATAGAAATCTTTCACATCCTTTGTTAGGTAAACTCCTAAATATTTCATCTTTTTTGGCACTACTGAGAATGGAATAGAGTTCTTAACTGTTTTTTCAGCTTGGCTGCTGTTGGTATATATAAAGGCTACAGATTTATGAGTGTTGATTTTGTAGCCTGAGATGCTGCTATATTCCTTGATTACTTCTAAGAGTTTAGTAGTAGAATCCCTGGTATCTTCCAGATATACAATCATATCATCTGTGAAGAGTGAAAGTTTAATCTCTTCTGACCCTTTATGGATACCCTTGATCGCTTTTTCTTCCCTAATTGCGATGGCTAAAACTTCCATTACAATGTTAAAGAGCAATGGAGACAACACGCAAACTTGCTTGGTTCCTGATATGAGTGGAAATGATTTCAACTTAACTCCATTCAACACAATATTGGCTGTGGGTTTGCTGTAGATGGCCTCTATCAGTTTAAGAAATGTCCCTTCTATACCAATTTTCTTAAGTGTTCTGATCATGAAGGGATGCTAGATATTATCAAACACTTTTTCTACATCAATTGAAAGAATCATATGGTCTTTGTTTTTTTAATATGTGATTAATTATACTTATAGATTTATAAATGTTGAACCATCCTTGAGATCCTGGGATAAAACCCACTTGGTCATGGTGCATAATTTGTTTGATGTGTTGCTAGATTCTGTTTGTTAGGATTATGTTGAATATTTTTGCATCAATATTCATTAGTGATATTGGTCTATAATTTTCTTTTCTTGTTGGGTCTTTTCCTGGTTTGGGGATCAAGGTGATATTTGATTCATAGAATGTTTTGGGTAGTATTCCATCTTTTTTAATATTTTGGAAAAGATTGAGTAATGGAGGTACTAGTTCCTCTTTAAAGGTTTGGTAGAATTCTGATGTGAAGCCATCTGGTCCTGGGCTTTTCTTTTTAGGGAGATTTTGTATAGTTGATGTTATTTCAGAGCTTGATATAGGTCTGTTCAACATTTCCACTTCATTCTGGCTAAGTCTTGGGAGATGATGTGCTTCCAAGTATTAGTCAATTTCCTTCAGATTGTCTATTTCTGGGAATAGAGTTTCTTGTAATATTCATTAAGGACTTTTTGAATTTCTAAAGGGTCTGTTGTTATTTCATCTTTACTGTTTCTGATTGACAAGATTACAGATTTTACTCTTTTTCTAGGTTAGGTTGGCAAAGGTTTATCAATTTTGTTGACTTTTTCAAAAAACCAACTTTTTGATTTATTGACCTATTCTATAATCCTTTTGTTTTCAATCTCATTTAATTCTGTTCTAATTTAGGTTATTTCTTTTCTTCTGCTGGATTTGGGATTGGAAGGTTCTTCCTTTTCCAGCTGCTTGAGATGTCCCATTAAGTTGTTAACTTCCTGTTTTTCTATTTTCTTGAGGAAGGCTTACAATGCTATAAATTTCCCTCTTAGGACTGCCTTTGTGGTATCCCAGAGGTTCTGATAACTCATGTCTTCATTATCTTTTTGTTCTAAAACTTTGGTAATTTCCTTCTTGATCTCATCTCTGACCCATCTATCATTCAACATAAGGTTATATTTAGCTTCCTCATTTTTGTATGAGTCTGCAGATTCCTGTTGTTACTGAGTTCCACTTTTATTCCATGATGGTCCAAGAAGATGCATGGAATAATTTCTATTCTTTTAAATTTGCTGAAGTTAGATTTGTGACTTAAGATGTGGTCAATTTTGGAGTATGTTCCATGTACTGATGAGAAAAAGGTGCATTCAGTTTTGTTAGGCTCAAATGTTCTGTAGATGTCTGTTAAATCCAGAAGTTGAATAGTTAAATTTAAATCTAAGATTTCTTTGCTAAGCTTCTTATTGGAGAATCTATCCAACACTGCCAAAGGAGTGTTAAAATCTCCAGCTATGATGGAGCTGGGAGTGAGCAAGTTGCTCATGCCAGTAAGAGTCTCTTTTATAAATTGAGGTGCATTCTGGTTGGGTGCATAGATATTGATAATTGAGATCTCATCATAGTGAGTATTACCCTTAACAAATATGAAATGGCCATCTTTATCTTTGCTTACTTTTGTTGGTTTAAAACCTATTGTTTCTGCGAATAATACTGCAACACCTCCTTTTTTCTGCTTTCCATTAGCCTGGAATATAGATGACCATCCCTTCAACCTGAGTCTAAATTTGTCTTTTAAGATAAGATGAGATTCTTGTATACAACAGATGTCTGGTCTGAGTTTCTGTATCCAATCAGCCAATCTGTACCTCTTTAGAGGACAATTTAAGCCATTCACATTGATTGAAATTATTGATAAGCCTGATAAAATTTTAGGTATTGAGTTGTTCAAAAGTCCAGTGAACGTTTTCAATCCTTTTGCCACTGTAGAAGTTGGAGTTTGATCAATAGTTTCTGAGTTAGTTTACTTTTGTGGTGGAGAATTGCGCTGGTCATTATGGAGGATAGGTCTGAGAATGTCCTGGAGAGCTGGTTTAGTTATGGCAAATTTCTTCAACATATGAATGTCATCAAAGTATTTAATTTCTCCATCGTAAATGAAACTCAGTTTAGCTGGATACAGGATCCTGGGTTGAAAGTTATTTTGTTTTAGGAGATTTAAATGTTGATGATTACCCTCTGTGGCCTGAAAGTTTTTGGCAGAGAGATCAGCTGTCATTCTAAAATTCTTCCCCTTGTAGGTTATGGTTTTCTTATGTCTCACTTCTTTCAAGATTTTCTCTTTCATTAACTTTAGTGAAGTTAATTATGATGTGTCTGGGGGGATATCTTATTCAGGTTGAGTCAGCTGGGGTTCTGAAGCTGTCTGCTATCTGAATTTTGTGATCTCTTGGCATATCTGGAAAGTTCTCTTTCATAATTTCATAAAGAAGAGCCTCTGTGTTTTGTGAAGCAACTTTTGTCGCCGTCAGGGATTCCTATAAGGCAAATATTAGTTTTCTTCGAATTATTCCAGAGCTCTCTGAGAGAATGATCCATTTTTGGTTTCCATTTCTGATCCTCTTTGGACACTTGGGCACATTCAGAAACTTTATCTTCTAAGTCTGAGATCCTTTCTTCTGCCTCCTGCATTCTGTTACCAAGGGATTCTACCGTATTTTTCAGATCTTTGAGGGCTGCAATCTCTTGCCTCAATGTTTCAAAATCTTTGGTTGTTTTGTCTTTGAATTCATTGAATTCTTGAGTGAACTTTTGGAATGCTCCTCAAATTCCTAATTCTATCTTTGCCTCTATTCTATTAATCTTATTTGTAATCCAAATTCTGAATTCAATTTCAGACATCTTAGCCATCTGTTTACATAGGGGATCTTCAGTTTTGTCTGCCACATCCTTTCTTGTGGGGGTTGACCTACTCTGGTTATTCATATTACCAGCCACATTCTTTCTTGGGGGGGGGGTTTATCTACACTGGTTATTTATATTACCAGAGCTTTTCTGCTGATTGTGCCCCATGATTACTTTACTGTGTTTGGCTTTTCCCCTTGAGTTTTGTCAAGGACCCATACAGTGTTACGGCCTGAGAGACTGGGGACCTGCTTGATGTGGTGGGGGCTAAGTGGCTCTGTCTTATTTTCAGCTGGTCCCTGTCCTACCCTAGTGGATCAGTTAGTCTTTGTTGAAGTTTCTACTGTGGAGAAATACCAGCAATTTTAAGTCACCCAACCCCCCACAAACAAGAACTGGGCAAGGAAAATCAAACCTTCCCTCAATCATACACCCAATTCCTACAGATGTCGTAGGTGACATTTAGGGTGAAGCCCTGTCTCATGTCTCTGACCTCTGAGGGGCCATACTGGGAAACTGGCCCTAGCCCTCCCCCACCCACAGTGCCACATGTTGCCAGACCAGCAAACTCATGACATGGATGAGACTCTTTCCCTGGAGATGGGGCTGCCTCTGAAGTGGGGGCCATTGTGGCTTGGGGTGACTGCAGCAGGGCTACCAGCTGTGTTACAGATACCTAGAGGAAGAGGATTCAAGTAGGTGGCATGGATCAACATCAACAACAGAAACACTGTCAGCAACAGTAACAGCCAAAATCACCAGCACCTGGGACATCATTGCCACAAAATAAGTGACATCTCCAGTGTCTTCAAAGTGTTACAGATGGTTTTAGATTCATTAGAAGGAGCTCAATCTTTTTTTTTTTATTATTAAATCATAGCTGTCTTTCTTAAAACACTGCGCACCATTGACTAAAAGCAGCTATTTTATTCAAGAGTTAAACCATGGAATAAATAATAATATCAATTAAATTTGCTTTGTCACTTATCTAAGTATTATCTTCAACTTATCCTTCAACCCCCACATCTGATCAGCAAGCATATTATGAAATTCTGTATGGCATACATGTCTCTCAGCTCTATTCTTCTCTTCTGCTGTGTCTGGACTGTTATCACGAGCCCTGTGCCCTGCCTCCCTGCCCTTAATCTGTCTCTGTTCCACCAGCTCCAGTGAAACCAGATCTGATCATACCATCCTTTGGGTAATCCTCTTGCCTCTATCTTGATGCTTTCAGTCTGAGGTTGTGATATTTTGGCCAGACACCCAAGAATTCAGTTGACTGGCCTCTGCCTTTCTGTTCTCATCCCATCAACACTCCTCCTGTCTTTACCACTGAAGCACATTCCAGGGCTGTAGAACCCTTCAGAAATGTGGAAATATTTAGAAACATGAAAACTCTTTCCCTGAACACATCATTCTACTTTATACCTCCAATATCTTCTGTGTCTTAGAACACAGAAAACTCTTAGAACACTTCTGTGTCCATGTTGGTGGACATCCCTCGATCTTTACTTTGTCCCAGTATATAATGATAATTTACTCTCTTTTCTATGTTGATCTTTAATTACTGAAAATAATTATGTTTTCTTAATTAACTACAATTTCTCTGTTCTTTTATACTTCTATATTGTAATTTTTCTGCAGTAAGAACCATATTTTATTTATTTTTTCAAATCTGATGACTGTTATATAGTAGGTATTTATTATACATTGAAATGGAAAGCTGCAGAGAAAATTGAGAAGTAGTGCAAAGTTAGATCAGATGTTTTCTAATGTCCTTCCCAACTGAAAAATCTTTTTTTCTTTATAATATTTTCCAGAGCTCTAATCTGACAGGCTTGATCCCCTTCTATTTTGATTCTCTTTGTTAGGAAATGTTTGTTTATTATAAACTGCAACTATTGGTTGGGTGCCTGTAGCTCAGTGGTTAGGGCACTGTTCACATGCTCTGGGGCTGGCAGGTTGTAGCAGGTGCCTGTAGTCCCAGCTACTAGGGAAGTAGAGGTAAGAGAATTGCTTAAGCCTAAGAGCTTGAGGTTCCTGTGAACTATGACACTATGACACCACAGCACTCTACCAACGATGACAAAGTGAGATTCTGTCTCAATAAAAAAAAAATAATAAAATAAATAAACTGCACCTACTTATTCATAAGAGAGAGAAAATATAACATTTTTTTCTGTATTTAACAGCATATAAATACTGTTTCCAATACTTCTAGATCTTTAGGGCATCCATGATACAGAAAAATATTAATTTAAGTTCTTATTATTTAAATTATCTTAATCTTATTTATTAAAAACTCAAAAATCATAAAACACAGAAGACTCACTCTGATGTTAATCTGCAAGCTGCCACTCTTTAGTTCAAAAACATTGCCTGAATCAATTACCTTTTGAGAAAAGTACATTTTCAGTAGTTTTTAACTGAAGTATTAAAAAAAAAAAGCTTAAGCTTTCCCTTAAGCTCTCTCTGTAAAGGTTAAATATACACATTCACCATGTGGTACCTGGATCTTAGTAATACATTTTTGGAACACCGATTTATCTGATGTTCTGTGTAGATAACAGACTGAGTAGTTTTGTCTCTATAAAAACCACCAAAAAAACATTCTGCTAAAAAAAGATTTCAATACCTCTTCTATTTTGTGAGATAAATGTTTAGGGTTTTGTTTAAATAAACTGATTTTTCATGACTCTACTGCTCATCAAATCAACACTTCATGCTGTTCCCATTAATATTTATGATTCTTTCCTCACTAACTCTATAGGGCCTAACTGAAGTTTATAGGTACTGTCAAATGTTGTAGATGAAATGTTTAAAAACACAATCTTACCCTTGGAAATGTAACTATCAGCTTTATCAAGATGTTCTGAAGTCAACTTGAAATATATAAACAGACTGCTGTTTTAAAAGATCTAGCTTTTGGCTGAGGTGACCAGCTCTATTGTAATCTTAAAATGGTGGATTCAGATAAATGTTCACTAAGACCACCCCCTCCACTGGTAGCTTTGCTCTGAGAATTGTCTCTGAGAATTTCTATCAGTTCTTTTCTTTTCCTTGTGTTTTTGTTTTATTTCTCCTCTGTCTTTTAATCTTTCCCATACTATGAGCTTTTTTTCCCTTTAGTACATAAATGCTTTTCTCTTCTGTCTTATAAAAAGTTGTCCTTTGACCTAGTTAACTCACCATTCTCTTTCCATTCTTTTGTAATCAAAGATGGTGAAAATAAGCCTTTTTCCTACTTCTATTCCCAATTAAACCTCTTGAAAAATGTCTTCATACTTGATTTCTAAAGACTTTCTTAGTCTCCATTGTCCTTGAATGCTCTGTTGGATTTGCTATGCTGAACCTATAAATCCCTTTCTCTTCCTGAAAATTCTTCCTCCTCTAAATTCCACACAGCTGTGCTCTTTTGGCTTTCTTTTTATGTGACCTTAGTGCTGGGTAGGCACAGGATTCCAACTACCTCAATCAAATTCTTACTCCTAGTACAGGTTACTTCCCCTACACATGCCTAAGATTCCACATTTAGGATGAGGTCTTATCTTTAAAGAAGGGAGGTTTTCCATCATTATCACTACAATGAAGCAATTTGCATTGAACTAATGGGTCTTCTCAAATCAAGCCAAATCCAAAAACAATTCTCAAGCAATAAAGTTAAATCTATTGACTTTTTTTTTTTTTGAACCCACCTCCTCTGGTAATGGGGCTGGCACCTTACTCCTTTGAGCCACAGGTGCAGCCCAATATATTGACTTTTAAAATCAATATTATTGTTAGGGGTCAGGGGGTCCCAGTTCCTGAACCCAGTTGATCTGGTTTGATTTCTTGGCTGCCCTAGAAATTTCAACTGAGGCACAGTTGTATCCAAAAGCAAAAGTGAATGGAAACTGGAAATAAAACTGGAGCAGCATAGGCAGTGTAGATAGAAAGGAAAAGGAGCTATGCAAGTAGGGTAACAGGGAGATTTTATTTGAAAAGTATAAAGACAAAGTTTAGAGCACTTCCAAAGAGAGTGGAAGTGGGTCTCTCTCATGAAGGAGAAAAAGTGAGAGAGACAAAATATAAAGGCTTTCAGGGGTATTAAATACCCCATTTGAAATTGGCTGCAAGTCTTTCACTGGCCTTTCTGAACCTCCAGGCAGTATTGCTCTTTTCTACTGGTCATTGATTATCTCTTCCTATTGGTCATTGGTTACCTAGGTTAGTTCCTATCCACATTGCTATGTGCCCTTCAGTCTTCCTCCTTGCCCTTAGGGTCCCAAGGAGAAGCAGGGCTGTGGAGTATAAACCTGCATATTGAAATTGTATATTTAAATGAAGGGGTTCATAGCTCTCTCAGGCATGTGACAACTTTATTTTCTCCTGACTTACAGCATAGCCAGGGACCACTGCTCTCTCATGGTGAGTGGCAAGTTGATTTATTTACTCTTGGTTTAAATAGTTTAGCTGTGCACATGTGCACTGTATCTCATTAATATTCATTACAATCCCTCTGCACATGTGCACAGTACATCAGTGACTTCATTAATATTCATTACAATTCATAATCCATTTCATGAATAAACATCTTGTGACTATCTCATGAGTAGCTCCTCCTTAGTAATCTACAGTTTAACTGATATCACTTTATCTAACATAATCCTTTTAACATAACTTAATGGAGAACATGTTGTTAGCCATTACTTCTTTTGTTCTTATTTGATGAAGCCTGAAGCTTGGAGGAGGAAGGTGGATTGAACACCTGCCCTGCTGGCCTCACCTTTTGGAGGCAATTACTTCAATTTTAAGCAAGGCATAATTAAGAAATTTCTAAGACATACAGAAAACTTGTTTGCAAGCTTCCGCTCCCATGTGGGCTTTAAGTTGGGAGGCGGGTGGTTTATGCCCGCAACCAACCAGGCCAGCCTTAGGTCAGGGGGTTTTATGCCCACAACCAACCCGGCCATATGGGATTCTGCCTCAGTTCCTCACAAGTATGCCTGCACAAAGTCTTTTCACTGCTCTCTCTCAAACAGCTTTTTTTGGCCCGAGGTATATCGGCCTTTTGCCTATCCTTCCTGGTTCAGCAGGCCAGGTTTTCTGCTCCCCACCCCCCCCCGGAATCCTCCTCCTCCTGTCACTTCTCAGTTACACCACAGGCAATATGCTTCATCGTATCTCACAGGATTTTTGAGGAACACATCAGAAAATGTATGTGAAAATAAAATATAATAAATAAGCATGTTTTTTATTCAATACTTAAAAAATACTTGAACAGCTATTAAGTACCTGAAAATGTGCCTAGTACCTGAATATACAATCATGAGTAAAACATATCATATAATAGATAGTGACCTTAGACACTTTCATTCTGTAATTTAACTGGTGCTGTTAGAATTTAAATATTCAAAACTTTTCCCTGAAGATCATAAATATGCTGTTCATTAAGGCTTACAATTTCCAATGGCAGTGCAGAAATCCTTTCAAATCCCTAACATCAGTAGTTTTAAAGTCTAAAATTTAACTTCTTACCTTACATTACTGCATGCATTGTTATAGTCTCTGAAATTACTTTATCAGAATATGAAAACTTTTATTTTATAAGGTAAATTCAACCTGCAAATATGTAGTTCCATTTTAGAGCACCATATATTGACTTGAAGTCTTACCGAAGACTGAAAAGTCTCACGCCACACACTTTTCCTGAGAATGGCATCTGGAGAGTGGAAGGTCCTTAGCGTTACCAGTGTTTGACATAGAAATTCTAACGTGTTCATTACTAAGACCACTGCTGAAAATGTGTACAAATGTGAAAACAGGAAGTTTGTGTTAAAGAGAGAGGAGTCATGGGTTTCTCTCCCCAGGAAGATAATAGGAGAAAAGAAAACCAATTCTCCTATTACGTGAGCTAATCCGTAATGCATTTATCGTGCATAGTAATTTTGGTAACAATGTAATCTATATTTTAATATACTAAATGTGCTCTGGGAAATACAATGCAATGAATGCTATTGCTTTTTATAACAATACTCCATTCTTTTTATATACAGACATATCCTCTTGTCCCTTGCTTTAATATCAGTTCAAAATATTTATTAATCTGCTTTAAATTGTCTGCTGGCTGGCTGCACATTGGGATGTTCTACATGGTTTATGAAATAATTTTCCTTTTCCGCTGTATTTTCTACAGTTAGTCATTACCCAGAGAACTCATTACATTTTTGCCAGAATTTCATTACAACCTCTGATAACTATGAGGCCACCAAAAAATTTTCCTCTGGTGTTGATAGGAAAGTTTTATATTGTATTTTATTTTGTTGTATTTATTAAATTATTAAGATGCCTTTTTATCAATGGATGTTTTTGTTCTTTTCTGAGCCTGTTTAAGCTATTATGTGGGACAAACCTTTCAGACACAGCATTCCTACATTGTTATTCTTATTCTTCCTTCATCAGTTTCCTTTTCTTTTCTACCTTCTCTAGATGAATGGGTTCAGGGGTGTACATAATTAATCAATCTATTAATGAATAACAGAGTAATCTGGGCAACAGCATGCACTTAAAATAGATAAGGTAGATGAATTCCATTTCCCCTCTTTTCTTCCATATGTCAAGATTGTGATTTATTGTCTAAATGTGGAATATTGCCCAAGACTAGTACTTTTATTTTCCATTTAAAAACAAAGATTTACCTTTTATTCCTCCTATAAAAGACAAGTTTGATCTCTCTGTGCCTGTATAACACAAAATCCTCAGGTTCAAGAACACAGGCCAGAGCTATAGTTCAAACTTCAGCTGAACAATCACCTGGCTTTTTTGTGAAAGGTGAGAATTCTTCAGAGGTCTCCTAAAAGATTCGAATTGCATGAAGCTGAATGGCCTCAGGAATTTGTATTTTAAAAAGTATTCTATGCTATTTTGATGCACATAATTCAAGGACCATGTTTTGAGAAATTTTAGCCTGCATTTTGGTTTCATGCAAACAATTAAAACAAACAAACAGAAAGCTCCAAACTATCAATATTCATGTGATAATGTTAAGGTCTAAATTTTCAAGGTTATACAATAATGGGAGCAGGCAGTGGTGCATTTTTAATTGTTTTCTGTGGATGAAAGTTGACTTAACCCTGTAGGCATGTGTATGGAGTAAATGTTTCACTGGCTTCTATCAGCGTCCACCATTCATGGCAAGTAGAACAAACACAGTAAGAGCTCAGCTGTGTTGCGGTGTGAGAATCAGTGAGACAGAGTCACAGCAGCTTTCTCAGGATGATTCTGCTGTGCATTAGGATGTGATATTTGATGAGTATTTTGGTAACAAATTAAAAATCAGGCAGAAAACCTTCTTTAATATGGTAGGCAATAGGATACCTTTGGAAGTTCAGGCACAAATAGGTTTCCTGATTTTATACAAGAATCTAAACTAAGGAAGTCTGTTACCAGAAGATAACCATAACCAATGTTCAGAACTAGTTGTGTGAGCATAATTTTTTGAAATAACTTCTCCAACTTTGGCTAAAAGATTTAAATAAATTATCTCTCTTAGGCATTCATCTTATCATTTTTTTTCTCTCTCTCTTTTATAGCAGAATTGTTAAGACCCAAGCACCACATGTCAGTAAGCCGGGGAGGTAAGGCTCTGCCCTCCCTCCCTCCTTAACCCTTCTTCCCATGGTGAGGCTCATAAAATGGCAAAAAAAAAAAAAGGAGGCATACAAACATGGTCCAGTACCAGAGACTGACTGAGGTTGGTGGAATATTGTTAGTAATTCACATAATCAGAGTGACATTAAGCCTTGAGAGAATGTGAAATTTGCAAAAAGACATTTATGGAGTTTACTGTGTGCAAGGTGACTCTCACTGAAGGCATAATCTTGGCATTTGAGGCTAAAATGCACACATGACCATGAGAAAAGACACAGTTTCTATTTTACTCAAAATCACTATTTAGGACAAAAAGAAAATAAAAATAAAAAAAACGTTTCTAAATTGACAGCTACTGGTTTATTGCTCAAGATATAGAGATGATCAAATATAATTCAAAAATAAAACTCCTGTGTAAATATCCATGGACTTTCGCACCAGAAATAATGATGCTAAAATACCAAAGCAAACAGTTGAAAAGGAATTGGATCTTAAGACATCTAGGATTATTACGGGAAATTTTGTATTATAAGGAGAGTACACAGAGATAATTTTTGCGAACTAATATTTTTTAATTATAGAATATAAGAAAATTACTAGTATTTTGGAACTAAGGAAGTATATTTCTGGCTTTTGAATGTCTACATATTTTTTAAGTACATATATGTGTGCATGTATATACACACACATCTGTATAATACACATCAGTACGTGTGTGTGTGTGTGTGTGTGTGTAATTGACAGGATTCTTATACTCAGAGATTGGAAAATGCTGCCTAGGTAGGATATATGGATTTCAAAAGGACTTCAATCTCTGAAAATAATTGTCAGGTAAATGAATGAATAATTGACAAAAAAACTTTGTATCTTAGAGTTATTATATAAGTGTTCATCTGTGGAAAACTTTCTATTAGCAAACTGGACATTTCCTCCTGTCTTCTGTTCACAAACCTAGGCCATTCTTCAATGGAATGCGGCTCATGAGGAATGCACACTGTTGAGAGAAATCTCAGGTTAAGGACGAGCTAGAAACTCGCTCAAAAGATGGTTCATGTGATTTTCAGACAAAAAGAGAACTTTTAGAACAGTAACTAACGAACACAGCTAGGATTAGAGGTGCAGAGTGAACAATTAGATATTCAATATGAAACACTAAATACAAAAAGAAGAAGGGGGCAGGTTCACCAGCAAAAGGCATGGCGAGGTTAGAGTGGGTGTGACACATATTGTGTGGCACCTACTTTGGTACTGGCTCCTTCTCCAAGTGGTTTTTAACCTATAGACAACAGGGCCAGCAACAGTTGCTACCAGTCCTCAAATCTGAACATACCATCTTCCTCTAAGGCAAAGGGTCCCTCAATTTTTGGCAATTGCTCAGGGACTCTAAAGGTAACAATCACAATAATATTAAGACGTTATCTGTCTATTTCACTGCACTGAGGTTCACTGATAGAACAAAAACAGTGGCGAGTAGAACTGTTGGCAACTCAAACACCAGTCAACATAGTGGGGACAAACTGTGTTTGTAGTTATTACATTTCTTATTATAATGCAATGCACATCACAAATCAAAGAAAATTATTAATTTCACTAAATCTTGACTCTTGAATACATATCATTTTGATATTCTATGTAACAAAATGGGAATTGTACATAAAGTTCTTTTGCTGTGTTCTGGAATATGTTTGTCCCTAAGGTAATGACCTTGTGTGATTGTTTCAATCATTAGCTAAACTAGTCCCTTTATTCATGAAATACTCTTTTACTTAAGAATTTAATAGACTCACAAAGTATGGTTAGTTAAAATTGGATATTTTGCTGATATTTTCTTTTAAAAATGTTGTAAATATGATACTTATGTATCCTTCTGCCAAGGATAAAATCTGAGATTTCAAGTAAAAATTAGGTTTTTGGAAAACCTGTATTGATGCTATGCATTTGAGACCTTCCCAGTACTTAAAGATGTTTTTGTTTAGATTTGTATTAAATTAATACATGTGATTTTTTTTGTATTACTTGATGAAATGTTTCCAATATTTCCAAATGACTTACAAAATCAACCTGGTTAAAAGACCCATTCAGAGTACACAGTAGAAAGCAGTTTGTAGCTAAGCATATGATAGACAAAAACTTCCCTTTTCCTGTAGGCTTATAAAACTTAACATCCCTCCATATATATATATATATATATATATATATATATATATATATATACACACACACACACATTATTATGCAATGCACAAATCACAATAACCTATAATATCACATGGTCACACAATTATCTTAGTTTCCAAGGGCTCCATAATCCTCATAGTCCCTGTTGTATGACAAATCTATTCACATAAATTATGCATGTAAGGTTTGTTTGCTGTAATTCCCTTATGTCATTCTTCTGGTATTCTTATGGATTGCTTTTTATTGTGGGCCTTTCTACCTCCTGCCTTCCTTCATCTGTCCAAATCATTACAGTTAAAAGAAATTGCCGGGGAGAAATGTATTCTTCTTGGCAGCTTCCTACATACTTAGTTGGCTGATTCTTATTTTTCAACAAGGTAGTCCCTTCAGGTTTAAGTCTGCACTATTCAATATCTACACATATAAAATACGCAGATTATTAATAAAATAAACCACCTATTTGCATTTATGAAGCTCTAGTGTGAATAGTCTTAAAATCCCTGTGCCCTCCATGGAAGTTCCACTCAGTGGTGATCTGAAATTCCATGCTGGTCATACATCTTAATGTTTTTATCATTGTTATTGAGCACAATTCCTTCATGAAATTATTAATGTCCCCATCCTTCACCTAACTTTGACTTTAGATAGCAGATATCTGATACATTTCACCTTTAGTTTAAAAAATTCAAAAAATTTAGGGGTACAGGTGAATCTTTCTAAGAGTAGAATGTGAATGTTTTAAAGCAATAACTGAGAAAATGACATGAAGGCTGTGTTGACCAGTTTGATGGAAGTAGTTCAGAATGCATGTGAAAACCCCACACTGTACCCCAGAAGTGCATTAAAATAAAAAATAAATAAATAAATAAATAAAATCTCTAATATCATCTATTAGAAATGATAAAGGAGAAATACAACATACACTTCAGAAATTCAAAAAAACCTCAGATTACTACAAAAATCTCTATTCCAAGAAATATAAAAATCTGAAGGAAATGGACCAATACCTGAGAGCACGCCACCTTCCTAGAGTCAACCAGAAAGAATTAGAAATCCTGAAATTAGAAACCACTGAAATAGCATCAACAATACAAAATCAACCAGTGAAATAGCATCAATAAAACGAAATCTCCCTAAAAACAAAAGTCTAGGACCAGATAGCTTCACATCTGAATTCTATTGAACCTTTCAAGAGGAACTAGTACCTACATTATAAAACATTTTCCAAAACATAGAAAAAGAAGGAATACTTCCCAACACATTCTATGAAGCAAATATCACCCTGATACCCAAATCAGGAAAGGATCCAACAAAGAAAGAAAATTATAGACCCATATCATTAATGAATATTGATGCAAAAATATTCAGTAAGATCTTAGCAAGCAGAATTCAACAACACATCAAAAAAATTATACACTAAGATCAAGCTGGTTTTATTCCAGGGTTACAGGGTTGGTTCAACATATACAAATCTATAAATATAATACATCACATCAATAAAAGAAAAACAAAGACCATATGATTCTCTCAATTGACACAGAAAAAGCCTTTGATCATATCCAGCATCCTTTCATGATCAGAATTCTCAAGAAAATAGGCATAGAAGGGACATTTCTTAAACTGATAGAGGCCATCTACAACAAACCCACAGCCAATATCATATTGAATGGTGTAAAATGAAAACATTTCCTCTCAGATCAGGAACAAGGCAAAGATGCCCACTGTCTCCACTGCTATTCAACATAGTAATGGAAGTCTTAGCCATCACTATCAGGCAAGAAAAGGTGATCAAGGGTATCCAAATAGGGTCAGAGGAGATCAAACTCTGACTCTTCACTGATGATAAGATCCTGTACCTGGAAAATCCCAGGGACTCAACTTCAAACTTCTTAGAAGTGATCAAGGAATACAGCAGCATCTCAGGTTAAAAAATCAACACTCATAAATCTTTAGCCTTTATATATACCAACCACAGTCCAGCTGAAAAAACAGTCAAGGATTCTATTCCTTTTACAATAGTGCCAAAGAAGATAAAATATCTGGGAATTTACCTATCAAAGGATGTGAAAGATCTCTATAAAGAGAACTATGAAACTCTGAGAAAAGAAATAGCTGAAGATGTTAACAAATGGAAAAACATACCATGCTCATGGCTGGGAAGAATCAACATTGTTAAAATGTCCATACTGCCCAAAGCAATCTACAGATTTAATGCAATCCCTATGCACCATTGTCATACTTTAAAGATCTTGAAAAAATAGACTTCATTTTATATGGAATCAAAAAAACCTCAAATAGTAAATATATTACTCAAAAATAAGAAGAAATAGGAAGTATCATATTACCAGACTTCAGGCTATACTATAAATCTATAGTGATCAAAACAGCATGGTACTGGAACAAAAACAGAATGGTAGATTTATGAAACAGAATAGAGACCAAGAAATGAACCCAGCTACTTATCACCATTGGATCTTCGACAAGCCTATCAAAAATATTCAGTGGGGGAAAGACTCCCTATTTAACAAATGGTGTTGGGCAAATTGGCTGGTGACCTGTAGAAGACTGAAACTGGACCCCCACCTTTCACCATTAACAAAAATTAATTCTCACTGGATAAAAGATTTAAATTTAAGATATGAAACTATAAAAATACTAGAAGAGAGTACAGGGAAAACACTTGAAGAAATTGGCCTGGGAGAATATTTTATGAGGAGGACCCCCCACCCCCACCCCAGGCAATTGAAGCAACACCAAAAATCCATTACTGGGATCTGATCAAACTAAAAAGCTTTTGCACAGCCAAGAGCACAGTAAGTAAAGCAAACAGACAACCTTCAGAATGGGAGATTTTTACAGGTTATGCTTCTGACAAAGGTCTGATAACTAGAATCTACACAGAACTCAAACTAATCAATAAGAAAAGAATAAATAACCCCATTTCTATGTGGGCAAGAGACTTGTGGAACTCAACTCCAACAAAAATGTTCTACCCCACACAAAGGCATGGAAATATGCTGAATGACAGTTGGGTACAGGACAAAATAAAAGAGGA
>CAUYTI010044853.1:0-24610 GCA_963575145.1 Galago senegalensis | reverse complement strand
ACAGCTCACAGCAACCTCCAACTCCTGGGCTCAAGTGAGTCTCTTGCCTCCGCCTCCCAAGTAGCTGGGACCACAGGCGCCTGCCACAATGCCCGGCTATTTTTTGGTTGCAGCCATCATTGTTGTTTGGCGGGCCCGGGCTGGGGATTCAAACCCGCCACCTTAGGTATATGTGGCTGTGGCCTGTGCTTCTTTTAGATAGCTAAGTAGATGAAAACCTGCCCTGTGGCTGGTGGCTTTGGCAGAGTGCAAGGTCATTCCCCTTTCAGTTCCATGCCGACGGACCAAAGCCTGGAATTTCATCTGGCACTAGACGACTACAGAGACCCACATCCAAAATTCCTTTTTAGCTTCTGTTCTTTAAATACCTTTTACCATGCAAAAAACTTCAAAGCATTTTTGAAAGCACAGAGTCAGGTCCAGTATCCGTTAACCTGTATTTCAATATGATAGAACGCTGAAGGCATCTTACCTTGTTATTTCTCCGACAAATACGTGAGATTATAATTTGGGGACAAAGGGAAGAATGATTGTACATGTTAACTCCCTCTTTACTAAGTGGCAGCTGCAGGGATCTTATTTGGAAATAGCCATTGCTTCCCAACTAAGGCCAACAAAACACGGGAGCTATCGATTCCCAGGGATGGTTGTGTTTCCATTATTACAGATCATTTCCCTCTTTGCAAACGAATTAGATGACAAAAGTGGCCATGTCATAGAGTGATTGCTTTTCTTTAAAAAAAAAAAAAAAAGACCCTCACCTAGCATTCCAGGTGAAATGTATAGCACACATGGTAATGTGTGTTGACTGCTGAGATCATTTCCTGATGCTACGTTTTACCAGCAATGAAAGTACCCCAGTGAAACAGGATATCTCTGCATTGAGTGGCTTATCTAGCTCAACGTTCCTGAAAGCTTTCTAAGTTGAAGCGTGGTGCCAGCCACCGAAAGAATTCCCCTTGAGGAGCCAGAGTTAATTTGGATTATATTGATGGAATACTCTCAGGAAATTTGGTAGTGTCTTCTCAAGAAGCTCTGTAGTGATGATGGGTGTAAATTCGTAAGGTGACCATCTCTCTCGAAGGAGATATGCAGTCGTACGCCTCTAAGGACAGAGATGTGATACCCTACAAAGAGACCCCCCTGCTTTTCCTCGTGGATGTGATGATTATACGCTATTGGAGCGGCACGGAAGATGTTGGCCGGCTTCCACTGGTAAGCCAGCTACAGCGCTGCTCTGCTCCAAGCCAGCATGCTGGTCGAGCTCCAGTCTGCGTAGCGAACAACAAGTGGGGGGTTTGATCTTCCCAATTGCTCACAAGCTGCTCGGTGAACGATTTCTGTTCCCTTTGGATTCGTGCTGTAAGCTGAAATGCTTGCTCCTCACCGACTTACGACACCACAAACACGCCGTTGGAGAACGCAGATAATTGCCCTGTCCTCACCAAGGCGTCCCGACTTAGCCCAGATTTCTCCTTTTGCAGAGTGAAAGGGCAAACTCAGGCTTGGCAGAGGAGGCAGCTTTGCTCTCACGGAAGAGTTTTTTTTTTTCTTTTCATCATGCCTTCAGTTCTGAGCTTTGCAGCCCTGGTAATCTCACATGTGATCTGGCTGGTGTCCATGTACCAAGCCTGGTGTGTCAGTGGGGGTGGGCTGGGGCACTTGGAACTGATGGAGAGAGAGAAAAAAAACTAAAAGGACAAAGACACACCATAGAAAGGTTTTCAAAGCACCCAGAAGCCTCAGCCCCAGTCTGGCCAGTACTTTTCATTTTCGAAGTGTGTTATGGTTCGTGATGTCCAAACTTTGCTCATTCTGTATTGATATGTTCAAGAATTTCATGGCATCAACAGATGGTGCCAAAATACAAATGGATATACAATTTAAGAAAGGAAAAACTAAACTATTAAAATTAAAATTTTAATACTCAATACAGATCAGTAACGTTTGCGGTCTTGTATCTGTTATAAACTGCATGGTCAAACATGACTTGAGCTTTACAATTTTAACACACTGCTTTCCGGGTGGCGCCTGTGGCTCAAAGGAGTAGGGCGCCTGCCCCATATGCCGGAGGTGGTGGGTTCAAACCCAGCCACGGCCAAAAAGTGCAAAAAAATAAAATAAAATACTCTGCTTTTCTCCCTTATAATGTATAGACTTTTTCTTGTGGAGGGGGCTGTATATTTCCCTTTGATATTATGCATTTAGAAGCAATAGCTGTGTCATAGGATACAGGCATTTTTAAAATTCTCAATTTCTTTTAATAGAGGCTTAAATCGTAAAGATAACAAAACTAAGACTTGGGAAAGGTGCACACATGCACACAGGCCCGTAGAGATGGAGGGGGCCCAAGCTCTGTGTTTTGAACAGACGGGGTTGCTCTCCTGAGTACCGCCTCCACGCCGCGGGAGGACAGCTGACACGCAGCCCAAAAGCCCGTGCAGACTGCTGGACTCCAGATGGCTTGCCAGTCCTGGCTGGCACTCCCTCAAATCCTGCCTTCCCTCGGTCCCTAACACAATTCACGTTACCTGAAATTTGAGGGGATTTGTGGGGTGGGCTGAAGAGATTCTTTATATAACTCACAGAGAAAGATCAGATGGAATGAAGGCACTCACTGCCGCCGTGCTTTTTGTTTTTTTCTTTTTTCCTGTATGAGGAATTGACGTCCACCTGGCTTAAGACAATACAATTTATCATGTCACAATTTCTGTGGGTCAGGAGTCCTGGGCATGTCCGGCCTGGGTTTTCCTCAGAGTGTCACGGGAGATGTGATGGAGTTGCCTCTGGGCAGCCCTCCTGGCTGGAGCCCCTCCAAGGTCACTTAGGTGCTAGAAGAATTCAGTTCCCCGCTGATGCAGGATCAAGGTCTCTCTTTGCTGCTGCTGGCCGTCGCAGGGGCTGATCTCAGCTTCTTGCTGTGTAGCCTTCTGGGGGATTTTTCTCACAACGCAGCAGCATGCATGCTTAAGAGAATCTCTTGTTCTCGTGTGCTAAGAAAAAACAAAATCTCAACGAGCACAGCCTCATCAAGGCAGCAGCACTCCAGCACAAGTGACACAGTCAGGGAAGCCTGCTATCAACCTCCCGGGTCTAGTTCACGTTCAGCTGTCCGGCATTACCGGATGGCATGGCACTCGGTGTGCTCTTTACAGAGTCCCTACCACTGCTCCACATCTGAGGGAGGTTCCCAGGGCTGTCCTTGCAAGCAGGACCTCAGTAGATAGCTCCATCTTCACGCAGGCTTCTCCTCTGGGTAGACTCTGGGTCGTCTTCTTGTAGAAACCCCCATCCTTGGGTCTAGAGCTCACTGTCAACCTGGTGATGATGAATACTCTCCAGAGTAGTCACATACACGAGAGAACCTTGTGAGCTGACCACCCAAGGGTCTGTGACCAGCAGGTCAACACACAGAGGCGGTCAACATAAGGAATTAGGCCTACTGCACTGACACGTACTGGTGGTGTATGTCCAGTCTGTGAAAATCAGGTCAGCTTAAGGAGGTGGTCATAGTAGGGAGGTGATCAGTGCAGGGAAGGGGTCAGTGCAGGGAGGGGGTCAGTGTAGGGAGGGGGTCAGTGCAGAGAGGTGGTCAGTGTAGGGAGGGGGTCAGTGTAGATAGGTGGTCAGTATAGAGATGGGGGCAGTGTCGAGAGTGCTCAGTGTCGGGAGGTGGTCACTGTCGGGAGATGGTAAGTGTAGGGAGGGCAGCTGTGTAGGGAGGCATTCAGTATAGATAGGTGGTCAGTATAGAGATGGGGGGCAGTGTCGGGAGTGCTCAGTGTAGGGAGGTGGTCACTGTAGGGAGATGGTAAGTGTAGGGAGGGCACCCATGTAGGGAGGCATTCAGTATAGAGAAGTGGTCAGTATAGGGATGGGGGCCAGTGTCGGGAGCTGCTCAATGTAGGAAGTCGTCACTGTAGGAAGGAGATCAGCTACAGAAACTCTCCTGTAATTATATCTGAAAGACTCTGCAGTACTGTCCCATTGTCACCCTTTTGCTTTTCATGGTTTCAGTTGCTTGCGATCAGTTGATTTGTTTTTCCTAAGTGATAGAAAGATTGACAAGCAAAAGAGAGGAAACAGTATCTCCAGCAGCAAGTGGGAAGCTCCAGTTAATCTTTTGGGGGTTTTTAATTTATTAAGACAGAGTCTTAAGCTGTCACTCTGGGTAGAGTGCTGTGGAATCATAGCTCAAGGAATCCTCTTGCCTCAGTTTTTCCATTTTTAGTAGAGATGGGGTCTTGCTTTTGCTCAGGCTGCTCTTGAACTCATGAACTCAAGCAATCCACCTGCCTCAGCCTCCCACAGTGCTAGGATTATAGGCATGAGCCACTGCGCCCAGCCAGTTAATCTCTTCAAACTTTATTATCGATATCTATGTATAGAAATTAACGCATGGTACATATAGCATTTGGTATTGGCTGTCATGTGAAGCATCTGTGGGCTCCTTGAAATATGTGACACAAGGATGAGCAGGATGCGGGTGGGGTTGAGGGTAGAGATGCTACTGTATTTCCAAATAGGGTCACATGCAGAGACTCGGGGTGGATATTAATTGTTGGGATGTTACTTGACTCACTGCAATCTATCAAGCTTCATACATTGTTTGGTGCTGCCTGATCTTCTGGTCTTCTCTTGCATCAGAATTTCCATCCCCTTGTCTGAGTGTTTACTCACATCTCCTATTTTTTTCTCTTTAACTCTTGATTCAAATTATATGGAGTTGGAGGCAATCTTCAGGGAGCATCTTGCTGACCACCAGAGAAGACTGGAGCATGAGGAGATAGATTAAGAAGATGGGCAGATGGATGGTTGGATGGATGGGTGGATAGATGGATGAATAGATGGTTAGTTGGATGGATGGAAGCATGCATGGATGGTGGATCGATATATAGATGGATGGGTGAATGGATGGATGGATGGATGGATGGATGGATGGATGGATATATAGATGGATGGGTGAATGGATGGATGGATGGATGCATGCATGCATGCATGGATGGATATATAGTTGGATAGGTGGATAGATGGATAGATATATAGATAGATGGAGGGATGGGTGGATGGATGGATGGATATATAGATGGATGGGTGAATGGATGGATGGATGGATGCATGGATGGATATATAGATGGATAGGTGGATGGATGCATATATGATGGATAGATAGATAGATGGATGGGTGGATGGATGGATGGACATATATATGGATGAATGGATGGATATATAGATGGATGGGTGGATGGATAAATGAATGGATAGATGCATGGATGGATATATAGATGGATAGGTGGATGGATGGATAGATATATAGGTAGATGGAGGGATGGGTGAATGGATGGATGGTTATATAGATGGATGGATGGATGGATAAATAGATAGCATGGATAGGATGGATAGATAGATAGATAGAAAGATAGGATGGATAGATAGAGGATAGATAGGTCGAGTGATAAATAATATATAAATAGAGGTGGATGAGTGGATAGATACCTAGATGTCAGTAGAGTTATCTAAATAGATGATAGGTAGTTAGAGAAGGATAGAGGGATAGATTTACAGGCATGGATAGACAGATAGTAGATAATTAGTTAGAGGTGGATATGTATGGATGATAGATAAATAGGTAGAGAAGGATAGAAAGAAGATCAATATGGGCAGACGGAAATGGTAATTATATATAATCTATACATCTGTTATCATACATGTCATGTGCATTTTATGTGTGTCACGTGTATATATGTGTATACCATGTACAGAGATACACATAGGAGGTTGGAAAATTAAGTTCATGAACTAACTCATCCTAGAAAAAGTGCTACATGCCTCATTGAGGAATATCACCACTTTCAAGGTTCACCCCTCGGGAAGCAATTCACCTCACTGACCCCAGTGCCTCGTGTACCCTTCAAAGCAATTTTAGATCTCTTTTGCTGGAATGGCCATCAGAGCTGTCACCATACAAGGTCTGACAATGAAGTTTGTGAACTCATCCTAGAATGGGTGCTACATCCCCTATTGCTGAATACCACTGCTGTGACCACATGGCCTCGTATTACAACCCTATGGCACGATAGCCATTAATAACGTGTGCACAGCAGGAATTTTGAAATTTGGTGTGATTATTGAATCGATTTTTGCATATTCCAGGATGCTGTGGGCTCCTTGGAGGGCAAGACTGGGTCTCCCTGTTCACGTTTCTCAGTCCTGCAATCGTAGAATAAATGGGGGGAAGGAAGGAACTTACCTTCCTACCAATGGCTTTCCGTGGCTCTCAAGAGGGCAAAGCAGGTTTCTTGTCTCCTTTTGAAAACCCACAGATCCCGGCTCTGTGTTGGGTTTCCAACATTGAGATGTGTGTGGTCATCAAAGGAGTCATTGTATTAACAGATTTCATGGACATGAATCTCTGCAGAAGTCAACAGCTACTACAGTGAATGGGACAGCAACTTCTCCGCAGTGACGCAAACACACCCTGAATTTCTCCGCTGTTCACTTCTCCAACTGAGCAGCTCTAGACAGAATTTGGTGGCATCCCATTTTGTATTTCCTTTCTTGGGGGGAGGGGCAAATGTCATCTACTCTCTGAGGGTTTTCCGGCTGAGCAATTAAATGGAAAAAGGAAAGATCAACACAAGAATAGCATGACCATGCGTGGAATTTATGGCTTATGTGACAGCAAAGTCATCAGAAGGAAGCTAAGACCCAAACAGGTGGCAACAACTAAATGCTTATATACCAGGTGGAACATACACAATGGTTGGAAAGTAACCAAAAAAAAAAAAAAAAAAAAAGTGTGGAGAGACTAAAGATATCTCTTACACAAACTTATTTAGCGCTCAACTTTCCCTTAGCGATAAGAATGCTATTCTCCTCCTGGTGTAGGGAGGACTTATTCTACATGGAAGTTTTATCTCCTGCCTTCAGAAAGAAAAACCAGAGCATCTAACTTGCACCTGCTGTGAGTGTGTGTGTGTGTATTTTCTTTTTCTTTTGTAGGTGCCTTGAGCTCAGATAATCTGATGCCAGGGTGGCATTTCTTGGTGGCCAATCTTAACATTCTTCACATTACATTTACCTGTTGCCGCCTGAATTTCTCTAAATATCACTCACAATTTCTTTGGACATGGTTTTCTTATGATATCATCATTTTACCTATATCTTCATGTAAAAAAAGTTCATTGTTGGCATCCTTGTATTATTTGTGACCATCTTTAAAAAGGTGATAATTCTATATCAGTGGTTCACAACCGTCCTAATGCTGTGACCCTTGAATACAGTTCCTCGTGTGGTGGTGACCCCCAACCATAAAATTATTTTCGTTGCTACTTCATAACTGTAATTTTGCTACTGTTATGAATCGTAATGTAAATACCTGGTATGCAGGATGTGTTTTCTAGTAGTCTTAGGGGTCGCAACCTTTAGGTTGATGGAATTTTAAGTTCTTCCATACCATAATTTGCTTTAATAATTTTAAATTAATCAAGTTTTCTTAAGCTCCATTTTTTTTTCTTTTTCTTCCTCTTATTATTTTTCGGACAATGTCACTCTATCACCCTGGGTAGAGTGGTGTGGTGTCATAGCTTACAGCAACCTTAAACTCTTGAGCTGAAGTGATTTTCTTGACTCAGCCTCTTGAGTAGTTGGGACTACAGATCCCCACCACAATGCCTGGCTATTTTTCTAATTTTAGCAGAGATGGAGTCTCATTCTTGCTCAGGCTGGTCTCAGGCAATCCACTAGCCTTGGCCGTGGAGAATGCTATGATTGTAGGCATTAGCCACCATGCCCGGCCCTTTATGCTCAGTTTCTTAGAATAATATTTTGGTATGATTTTTTTTTTTTTTTGAGTCTCACTATGTCGCCTTTGGTAGAGTGCTGTGGCATCACAACTCACAGCAACCTCCAGCTCTTGGGCCCAGATGATTCTCTTGCCTCAGTCTCCCGAGCAGCTGGGAGCACAGGCACCTGCCACAATGCCTGGCCATTTTATTGTTGTTGTTCCAGTTTGGCTGGGGCTGGTCCCAAACCCACTACCCTCTGTATATGGGGCTGGAGCCCTACTCACTGAGCCATAGGCACCATCCGGTATGATTTTAACAGTAGGCATGTGAGGATATGATATGATTTGATTTGCTAGCACTCTCCTCTCTGCAAATACCTTCTCAAAAGACAGATTGTCATATTTTATCTACAAAACCCTGATGGATATTGTCCTATTGTTATCTGTATTAATCTTTCCAGAGAATTCTAAGGAGGGTGAGATTTGTGTGTTTATCAGGGAGCTAAAGACATTTCGAGGAGCTGATGGCAAACTTTCCAACGGAGCACAGATGGATTGGAACTGTGAAGTCCTGTTATAAAGCAGAAACTTTGTGGGACCAAGAATCAAAATTGGAACCCACCACCTAGTTTGCTTTTAACCCTCGAAGCTTCCTATCCTTCCTCATCTCAGCTTTTACCAGCATGCCTCTTTTACCATGGTTGTCCAGCTCCTTTAGCTTCCTTGAGAAAATGCACCACCCAAGATGCCCACATCTCTAAGAGATGCCAGCCACGGGGGTGCGGCCCACCACAGTGGGGTGGAGGGATGTGTGTCCACATAACCCCTGACACGGTGGTCACATCATTATGGATAGGGTGCCCCAGATCATCTGAACTGACCCTTCCAAAGACATCCTCGACTGTGGGGAGAACTTCAGGTTTCCCACTGGGATCCTTGTCATTGGGTTTTCTTTATATCACTAGTTTTTTTTTTTTTTTTTTTTGAGACAGGAGCCTCAAAGTGTCCCCCTGGGTAGAGTGCTGTGGCATCACAGCTCACAGCAACCTCCAACTCCTGGGTTCAAGCGAGTCTCCTGCCTCCGCCTCCCAAGTAGCTGGGATCACAGGAGCCCACCAAAACGCCCGGCTATTTTTTGGTTGCAGCCGTCATTGTTGTTTGGCAGGCTGGCTGGATTCAAACCCGCCACCTTGGGTATACATGGCTGGCGCCTTAGCCACTTGAGCCACAGGCGCTGAGCCTATATCACTAGTTTTAAACTAAGCTGCCAGGATACGTCTCCATGTGTGTCTCTTGTCACGAATGGATTCTTCTGGAAATGACAAGGCTGGGACACTCAGAGGGATCTTCTTCCATCGTGTCTGACCCACATCTGGCTTTCCACCCCATCGGCCGTCAAATGTTCCACTTGTGGTCCACGTTGCCTCTTCCCCTCACTTATTAATCTTACCTGCACTGACACATCCTCTGAATGCCATTGACTCAGCTTCCTCTTCTGATTTTTAGAGTAGGTACATATGTTCCCAAGTGATGCTGTGCTTTACTAAAATATACACATCTATATGTGCAAAACGTTGTGTGTATACGTTATCAATGATTCTATTGTTCATTAAAATAAACCATTTACATTATATATGTAGTTATGATTATACAGTATATGTGTATTTCTAAAGTCTATAATTGTATATTCCTTTTATGCACAGTGGGCTCTATTACTTATTAAAGTTATATATGTATTTGTAGAAGTGCTATCTGGAAAATGCCCAGCCATATAGGATAAAAGGTAGAGACATACATGGGTGGACACTTTCAGACTATCCTCATATACACAAGAGCGTATACATATATACACAAGGGCGTGTGTATACAATGATAGTCTGGAGGGGTCCACATATACCCTCGAAGCTTCCTATCCTCCCTCATCTCAGCTTTTACCTGCATGGCTTCTACACATATCCTTGTAGATATACTCATATATAGATTTTTATATGTCTATATGTATAAATATATACACACACATGTATGTGTGGCTGGACATTTTACAGACAGCCCTTGTACAAATACGTATATAACTTTAATAAGTAATAGAGCCCAATGTGTATAAAAGGCATATATAATTATATACTTTAGAAATATACATATAGCCTATAATCATTAGTACACGTATAATGTAAATGAATTATTTATTTTAATAAATAATAGAATCACATAATTTTGTACACATACATATATATTTTAATTATATATAATTTGTATATGTAATACATATTACATATATAGTATAATACATATATAATATATATGTTACATATATGTAACATATATGTGATATATTAACAATATATATAATTTATATGTGTACATATATAAATGCATATGCACACACATACACATACACATATATATTTGGGTTTGTTTTCTTTCTTTCTTTTTTTCTTGTGAGACAAACTCTAGCTCTTTCTCCTGAGCTAGAATGCCATAGCCTCCGCCTAGCTCACAGAAACCTTAACCTCCTGGGATGAGGGATCCTCGTGCCTCAGCCTCTCATGCTGTTGGGACTAAGGGGCCACCACACCCAGCTAATTGTTCTATCTTTTTGTAGAGACGAGATCTTGCTCTTGCAGAAGCTGGTCTCAAACTCCTGGCCTCTACCAGTCCTCCAGCGATCCTCCTACTTCAGCCTCCCAGAGTGCTAGGATTACAGGTGTGAGCCCCCACAGTCACCCAGATATATTTTTTAATAAGTGATAAGAGTGTATATGTGTAGGGATGTGTGTGTACACTCATCACTACAGTTAGAGGATACTATTGTCAAAGCTAACTACATAATAATCTGTGTAGATATATATATATATGTGTGTATAAAATAAATATACAGCAAATATGGCATCATCATTATTAAGGAACACTCTGTCTTTATTAAGAAATATATTGGCTTGGTGCCTGTTGCTCAATGGTTATGGTGCTAGCCAGATGCACTGGGGCTGGTGGGTTCAAACCTGGCCTGGGCTTGCTAAACAACAACAATAACAACAACAAAATAGCAGGTGTTTTGGCAGGCGCCTGTAGTCCCAGCTACTTGGGAGGCTGAGGCAGGAGAACTACTTAAGCCCAAGAGTTTGAGGTTGAGGTTGTTGTAAGCTGTGACACCATGGCACTCTACCCAGAGTTACATAGTAAGACTCTGGCTCAAAAAGAAAAGGAAAGAAAAAAAAGAGATATATGTTGACCCACCATATAAACCTCCACGTTAAAGACTCTCTGACGTATATTCTCTTTGTTGTTTTAAGCATCAGTGATTAATCAAGAACTTAATTTTGTGCTAAGATGTGATTGTTGTACTTTCCTAGTTCTTCAAATATTTGGCCTACAGTTCTTTTTAAAAATAAAGACTTTATCATAGTGAAATTACTACTGGTACAATAAAATAATGTAAGAAGGGAACCTCCTTTACTTTCTTTTTTTTTAGTTGTGAAAGTGGTTTGGGATGGGGAGCAGCTGGTATGGCCACTGGGTAGGGGACTAGGAATTTTTGGAGAAGGACTGGCATTTGGCTTGACGCCTGTGGTTCAAGTGGCTAAGGCGCCACCTTCATACACCTAAGGTGGCAGGTTTGAATCCAGCCTGGGCCTGCCAAACAGCAATGACGGCTGCAACTAAAAAATAGCCATGTGTTGTAGCAGGCGTCTGTGGTCCCAGCTACTTGGGAGGCTGAGACAGGAGACTCGCTTGAGCCCAGGAGTTGGAGGTTACTGTGAGCTGTGATGACACAGCACTCTACCCAGGGGGACAGCCTGAGGCTCTGTCTAAAAAAAAAAAAAAAAAAGGACTGGCATTTGAACAAACTATAGCATTATTTATCATATTCTTATTTACTCTTGTATAAGCTGTTAAGTATTTTGAGTTGGATTTTAGTCTTCTCCTACCTCTTTAATGGAAAGCAATAATAATTTTTAAAAAATCTTTAACCTGGAGAGATTTTGTCGGTACTTGAAATTGCATATAATTATCAAAGCAATGAAATAATTAAGCTGGAAACCACTTTTTCTGTGGCTCTCCAAATAGCATGCTTTAAAAAAAAAAAAAGGAACTCATTTAGCATGAATCCGTAAACACCTAGAGAGACATTAAGCTTACATCTTGCCCTGAAGCAAATGTTTTACAGACATTCAAAAGAGTGAAATGATTGGCTTACAGTCATTAAGTGCCTGAGATTTAACGGCGTATTAAAGAAAATCCCATCACATAATCACCACATAGTATTATTTTCTAAAGTAATGCTATGTGTGTAATGCTAATGTAAATATACAAGAATATTAAAATTGAGACAAATTAGAGATTATCGAGATGTATCATAAAAAGCTTGGTAGTGTTTGATGATTGCAGAATTATCTGAGAATTCTGAATCCTTAAGGGCAAAAACCGGCAATCTTTTAAAAATCTCAGCATCATTAGCAATGGGGTACTGTGGGGAAAACACAATACCTCTTAGCCAGGCGAGGAAGCTCAGGCTTGTAATCCCAGCACTCTGGGAGGCTGAGGCAGGTGGATTGATTGAGCTCAGGAGTTCAAGACCAGCCTGAACAGCAGTGAGACCCCATCTCTACTAATAAAAAAAAAAAAAAAACAAGAAAACAAATGGAAAAACTAGCTGGGCTTTGTGGCGGGTACCTGGTACTACTTGGGAGGCTGAGGGAGGAGGATCATTTGACTCTTAAGAGTTTGAGGTTGCTGTGAGCTATGACACTATCCACTCATTCCAGGGGGACAGAGTGAGACTCTGTCTCAAAACAAACAAACAAACAACAGCAATAAAAAAAAAGCAACCCATGATACCTCTTCACAAGCATTTGCATTAAAGGGTAACCCTGCTATCTTGAGTAGCACATGAGCTTTATCTGGTAAATGACATTAGTCATCCTGATTGAGTGACCTGCCCTTAGTAACAGGAGTCTCTGTTTCAGTGGGCATCGATGTTCAGTAATCTGTCAGCCTTCTGAACCACTATTTATAACACCAAGTTCGTCAATAAAATGGTGCCATTTTCCCCTCTGGGGGGCCAAGGTGGGTGAATTGCCTGAGCTCACAGGTTGGATACTAGCCTGAAGCCAGAGTGAGACCCTGTCTCTAAAAATAGCCAGGCGTTGTGACAGGTGTCTGTAGTCCCAGCTACTTGGGAGGCTGAAGCAAGAGAATGGCTTGAGCCCAAAGTTTGAGGTTGCTGTGAGCTGTGACACCACAGCTCTCTACCCATCCTACCAAAAGCAGTAGAGTCACACTGTCACATACACAAAACAGTGCCATGTCCTTAAACACCTGTTTTTCTTCATCTGGTTAGTTGTTCAGCCATAATTGTTACTTTTTTTTATTCCTTCACCGATCCCAAGACATAGTCAATGATCTGTATTCAGACCATTTGTTTCTGTATTCAGATTGGAATTCATCTCTTTGTTTTATAAATCATGTTGGGTGAAACAAAACCCTCTTGCCAGGAACTAATGTAACATCTTACACAAAATAGTTCTTACTCTCGGCTAAAATGGTGGCAATCGTGTATTGTTATAAAAGGTTTGAGTTCTGAGTCTGAATCCCCAAATCTTGCTGGCCGGATCTCATCAGCCAGATTCTTTTATGACCCCTTGCTACCTTTGCCTCATCTGTAACATTAAGGCAAAACACTTCCTGGAATTTTTTTTATTTCTTTTTTGAGACAGAGTCTCACTATGTTACCCTGTGTAGAGTGCTTGGGCATCACAGCTCACAGCAACCTCAAACTCTTGGCCTCAAGCAATTCTCTTGCCTCAGCCTCCCAAGTAGCTGGGACTACAAGCACCCACCACAACGCTAAGTTTGTTTTTCTTGCGGTTGTCATTGTTCTTTAGCAGGCCTGTGCTGGGTTCGAACCCACCTGCCTCGGTGTATATGGCCGGTGCCCTAACCGCTGAGATATGGGTGCCAAATTTTCCACTTCCTGGAAATTTTGAAATGGTTACAAAATATTTGGGATGGTTCCCTGTGTGTGTCAAGCAAATATTGCAATTGAGTTATTAATAACCCTCATGATGAAATAACAGCTTCACCAGCAGGACCAGCACAGTGGGAATAAAATAAAGGTGCTAATTTTCACTCCATCACCAGCTAGCCTGCCATGTAGACACAGAGACGCATTGCAAAGCTTGTTACCTTAAAATCCTAGTTGGATCAGGACAGGTTCTACAATCTCACAGGCAAGCCATTCTCCTCTGCTCACGCTCAGGGCCTCCGTGTACGTAATGCAGATAGCCATGAAAAGGAACCCGTGCTTCTTAGAGAAATGGCTGGTTCTAGAACTGCAGCAGAAAACACACTAGACGAGCTTGGCGTGCTGCACAGAGTCAGACAAGAAGCAGTCAGCCTTCACACACAGTGACGGGTACCTGCAAAGGGCAAAAGCCAAATGACAGAACATTTAATGGCCCACGATGGAACAATTTGAGCAAGAAAACAAAGTAATCAGGGGTTATAACTCAGACTATAAAGGCATCGCCCCAATTCCCTATCGATACATATGACTGAATAAGTTGAACAGGAGGAATTAACCTCGTAGTGCTGCTGTACAAAATCATCGCAATGTTTTGGCTTAGAACAACTCGAAGGCAGCATCTCCTGGTTTCCTTGTATGTGATGTCTGCTTATATAGGTGAGAAAGACCCCACATGTCTCCCCTGGGCTCCAATAATCAATGCATCAGTGGAAGTGCTTGCCTTTGGGTGGCACCTGTGGCTCAGTGAGTAGGGCACCAGCCCCATATACTGAGGGTGATGGGTTCAAACCCGGCCCTGCCTAAAGTACAACAAAAACATAGCCAGGCATTGTGGTGGGTGCCTGTAGTCCCAGCTTTACGAGAGGCGGAGGCAAGAGAATGGGCTAAACCCAAGAGCTAGAGGTTGCTGTGAGCTGTGACGCCATGGCACTCTACCAAGGGTGACAAAGTGAGACTCTGTCTCTGAAAAAAAATTATAAAAAAAAAGAACTGCTTGCCTTTGAGAGCCTTTAGGAGAGAAGCATTTTGTTCAGTTTTTTTTTGTTTGTAGAAGCCCCCTGTCCTCACTGGCTCCTGGCTCCTTCCTCCATTGCTGAGCCAGTGCCAAGGTGGTATCTTCTGATCTGTCTCTGCCTGCACTCCAGCTTCTGTGTTCTTTAAAGACCCAACCTGATGACACGTGGGCCACATGCTGAATGCAAAATAATCATCTCCTTCTTATAAGATGGGGCAGTGAGCACCGGTAATTCCACCCGCCCCGTTAATCACAGCTTGCCACATCTTCTAACCTCCTCGGAGCTTCTGGCCATCAGAGTGTGGGTACCGTGTATGCTGTTCTAGAGATGAGACAACTTTCCCATGTAAAATCAACCCCCCAAATTTATATAAACACTCCCCCCTTAAGGAAGGGGAGCATAAATCTCTATTCTTTAGGCTTTGTAATGGACGGAGGCTCCCTTCCAAAGAGAACTCTTGGAAGAGAGGGAACAATGGTGATTTTACAGCAGAGACACCTCCGGAGCTATCGAGGTTGACATCCACGTGTTAAGCTGTGTTGCTCACCACTGGTACCCCGTGAGGAGAAGGACACTCCCCCTCGCTTTTCCTCCCCAAATTCATAAGCTCCGTCTACTCGTGGTAACAGTCACACAGACCCCAATTGTTACTTACTCTGCCAACGCCTGGCACTGACTCTTCAGAATGATCACGGTTGTCTCAAGTAAGGAACATTTGATAGTCACATTCAAGGGACGCCTCAGAACACAGGAAGAGAAAATGTTATATCACATTGCAGATGGGATTTTGGGACACAAAGAAAACCCTGAACGCTAAAGGGATCTGAATAAAATGTGGACTTTGATTAATGATAACATTTCAATATGTGCTTGTTAATTAAAACAACTGCACCATGCTGTGATGTCAAATGTGAATCAAGCAGAGAACTGGGCATGGGGCTGATGGAAATCGTGGTATCTTCACGGTTACACCGCATATGCAAAACTGTTGTAAAATATACGTGTACTGGCTTGGTGCCTGTGGCTCAAGTGGCTAAGGCGCCAGCCACATACACCTAAGGTGGCGGGTTCGAATCCCCAGCCCGGGACTGCCAAACAACAATGATGGCTGCAACAAAAAAATGACCGGGTGTTGTGGCGGGCACCTGTGATCCCAGCTACTTGGGAGGCTCAGGCAAGAGAATCACTTGAGCCCATGAGTTGGAGGTTACTGTGAGCTGTGATGTCACAGCGCTCTACCAGGGTGACATAGTGAGAATCTATCTCAAAAAAGAAGGAAAAGATGAAGAGGTCAACTGGAAGTTGACCTTTACCTTAGAAATACAAAGGATGTAACCTAATCATTTGTACTCCTTCTTATTAATATGAATAAAAATAAAATTTAAAACAGATTTGGCTGAAGAATGAAAGACACACACATATCGGGTGACGCCTTTGGCTCAAGGAGTAGGGCACCGGTACCATATACCAGGGGTGGTGGGTTCAAGCCTGGCCCTGGCCGAAACTGGAAAAAAAAAAAAAAGACACACAGATAGCATGGAATACTATGCAGCCATAAAAAGATGGAGACTGCACATCTTTTATGTTTACCTGGATGCAGCTGGAACATATTCTTCTTAGTAAAGTATCTCAAGAATGGAAAAGAAAAGTATCCAATTTATTCAATGGTACTATGAAATCAATATGTAATTGAAACTGGCCCTTAAAAAGAGTCTGCTTGTCCCTGTTATCTGTGTTACCTCAGTTGCCTGAGAGGTTATGATTAACTTAACGCTAAGGATACGGCCAGTGTTTATATTGCTAACTCCTCGGGCAAGATGCGTTTGTGCTGAGTGGTTTGAGCTGCACCATACAATCTCCATCCACAGTTGTTCTTCAAGGGTTTCACTTACTTGCCACAATAATTGCCGTACAAGTGCCACCATCATCGGGGGCACCTGTCAACTGTTGGCGGACCACAGCAGGGAAACTAAAGAACGTGCCGTATAGTTTTTGGCAATTTGGGAACCAAGTTTGCACAGGAAAGACTCTCGATGCATGGAATCCTCTGAAACAAGAAGGAGGAAGTTACATAAGCAAAGTCTGAAAGGCAGAACAGGGCAGTAAATAATTTGGGGGACGATGAAAAATAACAACACTCCTGGTGATAAGAACCGTCACTGTGGAGACCGCACTTGCTGTGTGGATGAGAAGGTGCCTATTACCCGGGAATCCGGAGGTTTGGAAGACAGAGGGAGTAACACATGGTCTGTCTAGATACGCGATTGTTTTATACTCCTGAGAGCTCCCGGCTTGGTATCCAAAAAATCAGGCAAACAAGAAAAAAAAAAATAAACAAACGACCAAAAAGAACTTTTGTGTTTCATTGTTGAAATTCTTCTAGGATGTAATCAAGGTAGTAATTTGCTTACTCACCTGAACTATTTAAGTACTTCATAATCTATATTGATTTTTCTGTTTTTTATTGGATAGTCCTATGATAATTAGTACCAAGGACAATTTTTTTTTTTTTTGACAGAGTCACACTCTGTCTCCCCGGCAAGAGTACTGTGGCATCATAGCTCACAGCAACCTCAAACTCTTGGGCTCAAGTGATGTTCTTGCTTTAGCCTGCTGAGTAGCTGGGACTACAGGCACCTGCCACCATGCCTGGATAATTTCTCTATTTTTAGTACAGATCAGGTCTCCCTCTTATTCAGGCTGGTCTCAAATTCCTCAGCGGAAGGGATCCTCCTGTCTTGGCCTCCCAGAATGCCAAGATTATAGGCGTAAACCACTGTGCCTGTCCAAATTTGGGGGGGGAATTTTGGGAGGGGAGTAAAGAGAATTGTGTTCTTATATTGGATATTCACACAAAAAAAGGTAAAGGGCGTTTCTGAATGATTTGGCTGGCACAGACAGATAAGCTGTTTTTATATTTAGACAGTTTATCCCTTGCGTAGATAATTAAAAGAGAAAAAGCTACGGGTACCAGTTTCCATAACCCTTTCCACACACAAAAAGTCATATGACATAGAAATTGTACCCAGTAGTCATCAATCTACATCCTGGCTACGGACAGCACATTCATCAGTTAGGACCGTGGGTGTGTGTCTTTACATTATATATCTGCAAAGGTTATTGAGTTTTTTAAAATATTAATACAATATTTCAAGAGGTATCTTGAGGCAAATAAAAGCCAATTTCATTTTCAACATGACTTTTCTTGATAAAGATGCATGAAATGTACCTTGCAAGACACACTATCAAATTAGTTCCCGTTTTAAAATACATTGTCATTTCATCTGCAGTTCATAGAGATTCTTCTAGAGGTAATATATTCCGCCAGCCGAACGTTCTTAAAAAAAAAAAATAGCAGAGACTCATGTAAATATAATAGGATTTGTCTTTTCTTCCTGAGAAGAGAAACGTTTCAATAACCAAATTCACACACACAAAAAGCTTATGTGAGGTTAGACATTATTCTATGAGTGTAGAAAGATACATAGGCACATGTCAGAACTTATAAAATATTTACATTTATTTTGATTCCTAGCCGAGAAAGTGTGAAATCAATTTTCCCTAATTCTACTCAAACGAGAAAGGAAAATTATTATTTGTATTTTCTTCTCTGTCTTCTAAAGCTAGTCAGGGAAAAATAAGAAATACGCAGAAATATGTACTGTTCCCATGATTGCAATGAAGAATTGTTGAACTTGTAGAAAATTAGACAGAGTTAGAGCTTTCTTTTGATGCAGTGATGATAGCACATTTTTTGTTTATTTATTTTGAAACAGATGTTTCCTCTGTCACCCTGAGTGGAGTGCTGTGCTGTCAAAGCTCACAGAAACCTCAGCCTCCTGGGCTCAAGTGATCCTCTTGCCTCAGCCTCCTGAGTAGCTATAGCTGGGACTATAGGTGTCCCCCACAATGCCAGGCTGTTTTTTGTTTTTTTTAGTAGAGATAAGGGTCTCACTCTTGCTTAGGCTGGTCTTCCCCCCAAGCTCAAGCAATCTACCTGCTTCAGCCTCCCAGTATTAGGATTAGGATTATAGGCATCAGCCTCCAATCCTGGCCTCTTCAAGATATTTGAAATAACAACCCAAGATAAATTAAATGGCAGAATTCTTGCAGACAATATGCTCAAAATATGCCTCAGCCATGAGAGTCTCTGGGACTATAGGTACCTGCCACAAGGCCTGGCTAGTTTTTCTGTTTTTAGTAGAGGTGGGGGCTTGCTCTTCCTAGCACTCTGGGAGGCCAAGGGGGGTGTATTGCTTGAACTCAGGAGTTGGAGACCAACCTGAGCAAGACCAAACCCTATATCTACTAAAATTAGAAAAAAAAAAAAAGAAAAAGAAAAACTACTTCAGCATTACGGTGGGCACTCTTAGGCCTATCTACCTAGGAAGCTGAGGATCACTTGAGCCCAGGAGTTTGAGGTTGCTGTGAGCTATAATGCCAGGATACTCTACCCAGGGTGACAGAGTAAAAGTCTGTCTAAGAAAAAAAAAAAAAAAAAAAAAGAGAAGAATGATTATAAAGCCTTGCAGAGATGCACAACCGCACTAATTTTAAGGACTATGCTAATTGAAATACAAACTGATAACATTTCATACCCATCAGAAGGGCAAAAATAGTATCTGCTCATTTTAAGTATTGTAAGGGACAGGAAATTCTCTTACCTGCTAATGAGTACATAACATAACACAGCTACTTTTTTTGAAAAGCAACACACCAACAGCTCCTGAAAATAATGTTGGTATTCCCCCGTGTATCAGTGAGCTACTGCTGTGTAACAAAACAGTAATATTCAGTGCTGTACAACGACGAGCACTTATGAGCACACAAGTATGTTAGCTGGACATTTATTTTGATTCTGGCCCAGCTTATTCACATGTCTGGTTTGTTACCTTAGAGTGACCTTTCTTACATAATTGGCATTTTGCTGGAGGCAATTTTGACCATTTTGAAGCTGACGGTGTTTTCTCCACATGATCTCTTATTCTCCATCAAGCTCCTAAATTTATTCATGCAGCAGCACCAGAGTTTCAAGAGGGCAAACATGTAATAGGGAATTTTGAGCCCCAGTCTTGGAAATGGCACATTATCAAAAAAGATATTTTTTTCCTTTGCAATAACACAAAGCACAAAGCCATCCGGGATCTTTGGAGGGAAGACACAGGGTGCATCTCTATGTAGTTGGAATAGCATATACGCAGAGCGGATTCTAAAATCGGGGTAACTTTCCACCTGTCTGTTGATTATACACTATAATTCATCAATTCCCTCTCTGGTTGTTAATATGCCTTACAGCAGCAGTCTTCACACTGGGAGGTACTTTTGCAAAAATTTTCAAAGCATAGCTCTACAGAAGATTGTCAAAGACATCCATACCCAGACACTCAGCCCGTCTTTTCTTAGTCTCTCTAATCACCTCTTTCCTCATCACAAAACAATGGCCTTCTCTACACATGACAGTTTCTCACTGTTGGCTTTCCCATGACACACGATACAAGACAGATCTTTCCAAATTAATTTCTGAGAAGCCTGTTTGCTGAAGGCTCTGTAAAATAAGCCGCCCATCTTATAAACACACGTATTTCCATTAAGACTGAAGTTTGGTGCTGTTCTGATGTTCCAATTTCAGGAGGGAGAAAACCAATGCTTGTGCTTTCAAAGGCAGAAATCAAACTTTGCTGGCATCAAACACTTTTTCAAGATGCACATGCATTGGGTCAAGCCCACTGATACGTATTCCAATCTGCAAATCAGCCTTCAGATTTCTTTGGTATTAAAATTCAGTAGAGGCCAAGTCCTGTTTAAAAATGTATCTGGGTCATATTTATCTTAGTTGGAGTGGGTGCTCTAATGTGTAAGGACTGTGGTACCCAACCTGCTGTGATAGGTTAGGAACTGGACCACACAGGAGCAGGTGGATGGTGGTGTTCAGGGAACCTTCATCTGAATTTATAGCCACTCGCCATCTCTCGCATCCCTGCTTGAGCTCCACCACCTGTCAACTCAGTGGAGGCATTAGATTCTCAGAGGAGCATAACCCAAGTTATAAGCTGTGCTTGTGAGGGACCTCCGTTGTGAGCTCTTTATGGGACTGTAATGCCTGATGTGAGGTGTAGCTGAGTTGATGGAAGCACTGGGACCATCTAGCAAAATAAGATTGCGGCTTCCACTGATGCTGCATTATGACGAGTGGCATAATTATTTCATTATATATCACAATAATATCAGAAATGAAATACACAAGAAATGAAATACACTTGAATCATCCGGAAACCATCCTCCCCCACCTCAGGTTTGTGGAACAATTATCTTCCATGAAACTGGTCTCTGTTGCCAAAATGTTTGGGGGGGCCCTGTGTAGGAAGAGCTAGAGAAGGTTCAACAGATCAAGTCCCTACCTTTCTCCCTTTTGGGGATCAATCTCATTCTTTCCTACTCTTCTGTCTTCCCCTCAAAGCAGTTCTCCTTTGCTCACAGAAATCTATTTCAGCTCTTCCAAGCTTGCACCTGTGGGGCAAACCCTCAGCATCACCAGCCTTTCCTACTGAACCAGGAGAAGATATTACATTCCCAAACGCATTTCCCTGAGCCTTTAGAATCATGCCTATGCACGTCTGGCCTCATATCTGCAACCTACTTCAGGGACTGAAGCTTCAATTATGTATTTGCAGAGGGCAGCGGATTTTGAGTGTCTAACCCTCATAATCACGGGCAGTCTGTGAAGAGGTTTCGTTCAGCCCTTTGCTGCCATGAGTCTGAGGTGTGATAAATGCTCTTTCTGCCTGACTTGGATTAAAAGGTTAAGCCAATACTCAGCTGTGACCAAGTGATAAACTAATCAATGACACCCATATCTGGGATGCCCAAGAAAGCATTTATTTGCCCCTCCCCCTATAGTCCATTACAGAAGGTCCCCTGTGATGTGTTTAGATAAGAAGAGCTCTGTCTGTATCAAAGATAGATTAAGTTGAAAATTGGCCTTTTACGAGACAGGAAAAACAATAAAATATGATCTTATCATAAATATGATATTTCAGGAGTGGCACCTGTGGCTCAAAGGGGTAGGGCGCCAGCCCCATATGCTGGAAGTGGTGGGTTTAAACCCAGCCCCTGCCCCCCCCCCAAAAAAACCCATAAATATGATATTTCATACTAAGAGCAAAAAATGCTGAAGGTTATTTTTGGTTCTATTGTTTCTTTTGATTCCTGTATAAATGTGATTTATACAGGGGGTATAAACAATGTGATTGCAGGGGGTACCTAATGGCTTTCCATGATGACTTATATATTTAAGTAGTTACAAAAATCAAGATTATAATGACGAGAATGGATCTAAAATTATTTTCCTGCCTGAAGATGTTAGCAGCAACATCCCCGACGTGGAAAATTTTCCTTTGATTTTTATTTCCTTTTATTGTCCACTTTTTCCAAATTCTCTATGATAAAATTTTTCTATTATATTTATGCTATAAAGTACTACTTTAAATAGGTTGGCTTTTGAAAATAATGTAGATAAAATATTAAATGGGAACACCAAAAGAATAGGTGTTTAAGAAAGATGGGCTATCTTTTGGGACTAGGCATATGGAGATATTTTATTTATAAAATGGTATTTAAATGTTAATAATGGAATGGCCGTACTTTTCTTTGAAGTTATTTAAATATTCCCGTTAATATTTAAAACAATTTCCCTGTGGAGGTTTGATGAGGATGATAATAGTTAAGGGAAAAGAAATATTATTCCGTCATTTTGAGGAAGGGTAAACACGGGGAGAAAAGAGAAACTTCAAAACTCTTTCTGAATTCTGTTGGTTTTTTTTTTCCCCCCACAAGTGAGCTTTATTCTGGACTAAACTCAAGCAAAATTTCTTTTCTCCTGAGTCCTCTAGTATCTGTGTTTATACACATACAGTCCATGATTGTATCTAAATTAGATATTCAGAAGAACTTGGTCTGTTTCTAGACATTTAATTAGTTGTATTTGTTCAAACAGAGCAGCAGTTTGTTGAAAAAAGAACAAAGGTATGGAAATTTAAATATACACAGAACAGTGAGGGTGGCCTCTACTGATGTCACTGGGTCAGGCTCTGCTATAGAAGATTAATTTAAAATTGTGGTTTGGCAAGTAATTTCTATCAAAATCTCAGCAGGTGCTTCTGCTTCAGTTGACAAGCTGATTTGGAATTTGCATGGAAAGGCAAAGGACCCAGAATAAATCAAAGAAATTTCAGAAAAGGAGGAGAAAGGTGTAGGCTTTGATTTCTCTATTTAAAAAGGTACTATGAGGCTCTAGTAAGCAAGACACTAGGGTATTCACACTTGGATAGAAAAATATATCAACAAAATATAATTAGAGTTGACCTTTGACCAGTGTGAGGCTTAGGGCTGCTGTCCACATATAACTTATTGCACATTATTCAACTTATATTGAAAATGCACATAGAATTTTAGACTCCACCCAAACATATCAAAAACAGCCTACTGTTGACAGAAAACCTTACCAACAACATAACACGTATTTTGTGTGCTATCTGTTCAAGATCTAACAACTAAGTTTACAAACTCATTGTAGAAAAAGGGCTACCTAACTCTTTGCTGAATCTCACTGTGGTCACCTTCAAAATACTCCCCTTGGGGAGCCACATGTTGACGCCAGTGCCTAGTCTGCCCTTCAAAGCAATTTTGAAACTCTTTTTTTCTAGAATGACCATCCGAGCTATTATCAGATAGCACACAAAATAGGCAACAATATGAACATATGTACACCACTTGGCAAGTCACTGCCACATATGGGCATGAACACAGCTGTGAGACACTGATATACTAAGGTTATGAATCCTTGACTGAGTTGTTTGTATGGTGCTGCCAACTCAAGTTCATGGCAACTTCATCAACTTGTCAGACCTCATATGATGACAGCTGTGACAGTGATCCCAGGCAGAGAGTTGAAGAATTGCTTGAAAGGTGGAGTGGAGTAGATGCTGGCATTCATGCAGACTTTCAAAAGAGGAGTACTTCCAAGGTGCCATGGTGACATTTGGCACTGAGGTGTGTAGCACTTTTTGTAGGATGAAGTTGTGAACTTAATTGTCAGACTTGTATATACTGCATTCTTATAATAAAGTAAGGGAAAGATAGGAAAATGATATTAAGGAATATTATAAGGAAGGGGCCAGGCATGGTGGTTTACACCCATGATCCTAGCACTCTGGGAATCCGAGGTGGGAGGATCTTTTGAGTTCAGGAGTTCAAGACCAACCTGAGCAAGAGTAAGACCCTGTCTCTATTAAAAATAGAAAGAAAAAATTAGCCATGTGCATAGTGGGAGCTACTTGTAGTCCCAGCTACTGGGGAGGCTGAGGGAGGAGGATCTCTTGAGCCCAGAAGTTTGAGGATGCTGTGAGCTATTATGCCACTGCACTCTAGCAGGCAACAAAGTAAGGCTCTGTCTCAAAGGAAAAAAAAAAGAAAGTCACAAAGAAGAGAAAATAAATTTACATCAAATACATCATCATAAAGGTCTTCACTTCCCCACCATTGAGGAGGCTGAGGGAGAGAAGTGGTGGGTCCTGCTGTTTCTGAGGTGGCAGAGATGGACAAAAATCTGTATATAAATGTGGACCCACTCAGTTTAGACCCAAGTTGTTCAAGGGCAACTGAAGAGAGTTTAGAAATAGAACCTTGCAATTGTAGCCATCAGATTTCCAACAGTGATGCCTCAATAATTCACTAAGATACAGGTACTGTTTTCAATAAATAGTGTTGGCTTGGCGCCTGTGACTCAAG
>CAUYTI010044849.1:0-26206 GCA_963575145.1 Galago senegalensis | reverse complement strand
TTTTTTTTTGAGACAGAGCCTCAAGCCGTCCCCCTGGGTAGAGTGCCATGACATTACAGCTCACAGCAACCTCCAACTCCTGGGCTCAAGCGAGTCTCTTGCCTCCGCCTCCCAAGTAGCTGGGACCACAGGCGCCCGCCACAACGCCCAGCCATTTTTTGGTTGCAGCCGTCATTGTTGTTTGGCTATCCGGGCTGGGGATTTGAACCCGCCAACTTAGGTGTACATGGCTGGCGTCTTAGCGGGTTGAGCTATAGGCGCCGAGCGGATATGCAATTTTCTAAGAGCAGATGGCTTTTGAGCAAAATTCTGAAGAGTGGGTAAAATTTGGTTAGGTGGCAGTAATGGTAAAGGATTCCAAGATAAACAGAATAACAATAACAAAATTGTATAAAGTGCTCAGTGTGTTTTTAGCTGGTAGGTCCTTGGTGTGTGAATAGGAGAATCTAGAAGTTACTGCTGGAAAGGTAGCTTGGCGTCTGAGCATGTCAGCTTTGTTCACTAGGAGTTCAAGAGAGAAATTCATAATTTTTGGATTATATGTGAACAGAACTTTATTTTAGGAACATTATACTAATAGAATGTGTATGTGAAAAAGGAGGCTAAAGTTAGGAGAATTTTTAGGAGACTGTCAAGGAGTCCAAACCAGACCTAATAAATAATTGCATTACTGTGGTTTAAATAGTATGGAGAGCTGGAGAAGAAGCGCACTTTTAGTGCACAGTTGTTTCAGTACCTTCTACCTTAAATGTCTTTCATTTCTTATGAATGTTTAAGTTTTAACAAAATCCAGAATCTAAAGCATAACATTTTGTTCTCGAAATTACAAGAATGGCAGAATTTCTTGCACCACTTCCTTGTTCGTGATAATTTTGAATTCTGCCTTCTTTTCATAACTTTTTGGTGGCTTTGAGGTTTATGATTTTGATTTTCTAGGGTTGTGGCAGAAATTCTCAGGAGCAGCATGCTTTGAAGCACTATATGACGCTAAGATCTGAACCTCACTGTCTGGTTCTTAGTTTGGACAACTGGAGTGTCTGGTGAGTTTCCGTTCCTAAAACTGTTAGGTGGAAATTATTTGAAATATTGGAGAGTGGAAGAGAAATGTGTATGAAGCGAGAAAATTAAAAATTCTTAAGTATTTTTTTAATACTATCACTTGACAAAGTCTAGAAAATGTGGTGTTATGAGAAGCTTTTGTTCATCGCACAAAGCACAAAAATTGTAGCGTGTAGAAGACTTAAGAATCTTGATCCTTTTTTTCTTGTTTGTGATATTATAAAGCATGTGATGGAGATTGGGACACTAAGAACAAATTTCAGATACATGAGAATATATTATAAAATTTTGGCAATGAATTTACATGCAAGTAAATGTCAGGCTGGTATGTTATATTTGCTGCATTTTAACATCATTATGATTGACATTTACATCATTAAAAATCATTTTCACAATAGAGTTCACTGAATGTCATCTATTACTTATAAAATTTATTAATTTTATTGAGGTAGGCCTATATTCAGAAATATGTATAGATAATTCTTTTGATTTTAATGCTATAACATTCCCAGTAAAATGTTTGGAGTTTTTCACAGTACAGGCAGTCCCTGGGTTACGAACAAGATAGGTTTGTTCTTAACTTGAATTCGTATGTAGGTCAGAACAGGTGCATTTACCTATTAACCTATAATAGCTTCTGTTGGTAAGTGTAAATTGTACGTAAGTCAGATGTTTGTACCAGCCATTTTATGTAATTTTGGCTAGCCTTATTAATAATACATCAGAGTTAACGTGCATAGTCTTCAAGGAAACAGAATTTTTATTTTCAGTCTCTAATAGAATAACTTGGTGGTGATTTCACACTTTGGGTTTCAGGAATCATAATTTGTGTCCCCTTTTCCAGTTGTCAGTTTGTCATTTTCTTCTCTGATCTTTTGGAACATAGGTGTTACTTATGTGATTGTGAGGTCCAGTATGGTAGTTCAAGTCGATTGGGTCAAGTGGTTGATTACATTAGAAAACAAGCCAGTGTTACAACTCCAAAACCAGGTAAAGTGATTTCTTAATGTCCACTATAAGGTTGATTTATGAATGTACTAATAAAAATTTAGATTTGGTATACTGTCTAGGCTTACATACAACTGAATAACATTAGTGACAGTTGATTTCAAACTATGAAACTATTTTCGGTTTAACTATAAGGTGTTAGAATTAGCAGAAATGTAGGCTGGGTGCAGTGGCTCAAGCCTATAATCCCAGCACTCTGGGATGCTGAGGTGGGTGGATTGCCTGACCTCATTGGTTCAAGATGAGCCTGATCAAGAGCAAGACCCCTATCTCTAAAAATAGTCAGGTTTGTAGCAGGTGCCTGTAGTCCCAGCTACTTGGGAGGCTGCAGAAACCCAAGAGTTTGAGTTTGCTGTGAGCTAAAATGCCATGGAACTCTACCTAGGGCAACAAAATGAGACTGTTTCAGAAAAAAAAAAAAAAGAATTAGCAGGGACATGAGGAATGATCTCTTGATCTCTTCAGATGTGATGATGACGGATCTGCACCAAGGGAACGGGCAGAAGGCCTATTCCCATAACCCTGACTAGGACTTAACTGTAGACCTGCCTTATACTGTACTTACTATGGTACATTTTATAACAACAAGATTTCACTGTGTCTGCTGGAATGAAAAGTAAAATACACTAGGACCTCTGTAGTCAACTACTTCCTTATGTAGACCACCACCTTAAGTTGACCTAATTATCATAGAATGACATGTGTGACAGGTACGTATCAGTACACTTAGTTCCTTATTTTGACCACCTGGAATAAACGAGTCAGTAGTCCCTCAGTTGGTCAGTCTACTTACAGGAGGGTCTACTGTATTTGTAACTCTAGTAGGCAGATACATCTTAGGTTCTTTATTTCCCTGCATAATTTAATTAATTAATTGGTATGTAGCATTTGCTTTAAGTTTGTTCTTTAACTTTTTTTTTTTTTTTTTTGAGACATAGTCTCACTTTGTTGCCCTGGGTACTGTGCCCTGGGGTCATAGCTCACCGCAACTTCAAACTCTTGGGCTTAAGTGATTTTCTTGCCTCAGCCTCCCAAATAGCTGGGACTACAGGTGCCGGCCACAACACCTGGCTATTTTTTGGTTGTAGTTGTTGTTTAGCAGGCCTGGGCTGGGTTCGAACCAGCCAGACCCAGTGTATGTGGCTGGTGCCTTAACTACTGAGCTGTGGACACCGAGCCATTGTTCTTTAAATTTTATTGTCACAGGAACATTTGTTGGGGCCAGAATTGTTTTATGTGTGTTTGTTTTTTTAAACTTCAGGATTAGTTTTTGAACCACAGAATTTATTTGAAAATTTATTTTATGTCCATGTTCCCGACTTGATTGTTTTCTACTCTCATTTCACAAAGTAAGATCTGCTCGTCTATGAAGAATTTTTGTGTAGTATAAAGAGGAAGATTTATACTGAAGCATCTGCTATTTGGTTTCATTTGGCAGACTAATGCTTATATTAGTTCTGAATATTTTTTGTTTATTGGGTCTTTTTTGATGATAATTTACCTATATTTGTTAGATACAATCTTAAGATCAAGTAAGTGCCAAATAATGGCATTAGATGAAAATCACAAATTCTATTTCTCTGTCTTGAGTATAATTTTGCGTTTGACATGGCTTTATGATAAATTTTACTAAATCTTTTCTTTTTCTTTTAAAGTAGATAAAGATAATGGGAACATTGAACTTGAAAATAAAAAATCAGAAAAAGAGAGTAAAAATGAACAAGAGAGAGAGAAAAAGGAAAACATGGCTAAAGAAAATGCTCCGGGGAATTCTACTTCCCAAATCAGTATGAAAGGACTCAGCAATTTGGGAAATACATGTTTTTTCAATGCAGTTATGCAGGTGCCAGTATCAATTTTCCCCCTTTTTAAAAAAACCTAGCCTTTTCCTCATATGATCTGTTAGAGTATTGAGTTTTTCCCCTAAATAGTTTATTTCTGTATATTCAAGAAACTCAAGGAAAAGCTTATTGCATGACAGTAAGATGTGGGTAGCTTTGGGGCACAGTGGGGTCTAAAACAAATGTGGTCTTGCCTTCTTGGAGTTTGCACCGGGGTGGGGGAGGTGGAGGATAATTTAGTGCAGAAGCACAAGTGGTGGGGTAGCTGGGGTAGAGATCGCTACTTCCAGTTGGGTGTGGGGAGGATACCCTCTGAGGTGATGAATGAGCTCAGAATTGAGTTATTTATGAGCTTAAGAGAGTGGGGAGTGGAACATGCTTTTCAGTTCCCAAGCATAGATACAATAAAGACTTCAGTGTTGGTCATGATTTTCTGTTTTGGTAAAATCGACACTTAAAGAAAAATTTTAATGAATTGATTTGCCTTTATATTATTTTCCTTTTCATCCTATATTCCAGAATTTGTCACAAACACCAGTGCTTAGAGAACTACTAAAAGAAGTGAAAATGTCTGGAACAATTGTAAAAATTGAACCACCTGATTTGGCACTAACAGTATGTTCTTTAAAGTTTTCCATTTCCTCTTGAATATGCATATTCTAATAATTTCAAAGAACTGACACTTATTTCCACTTTTTTGTTTGGCTTTGTTTTGTTTTAGGCTACCAAGTTAAACATTTTCAGACTAATAGAAATTATAAGGAGTTCTTACATTTGTTTGTTCTGTCTATGCTGTTTTTCTGTTCTTAGGTGTGTTCAGCTTCCTTCTTGGGGATGTTGTTTCTATTTGTGAAGCTCTAGGCCTACACTGTTATTAACATCTCTTAGTGTGACTTAAGGGCTATGTAGCCAATGATTGTTACCTCGATATTTATTTTTATTATTTTTATTTTGCTTTGGCTCTTCCAGTTCTTAGGTAGTAAGTTCTTGATAATCTAAAAACTAAGTCTATTACCAGAAAGTTTCTGTATCATCTGATGTACATTTTAAACTTTGAAATACAGCAGGTGTGTCAGGAACATTGGTAAGATATATATATGTTAACTAATTACGTTTTGGGAAATGTTTTCAAATTTGACTAAAGAAAGTAATTTTTATTCCTGTGTTTAGGAACCCTTAGAAATAAACCTTGAACCTCCAGGCCCTCTTACTCTAGCCATGAGCCAGTTTCTGAATGAGATGCAAGAGACCAAAAAGGGGATTGTGACACCTAAAGAGCTCTTTTCCCAGGTCTGTAAAAAGTGAGTATCCACTTTGTGCTCTCTGTGCCTCAGATGCTGAGAAATAGCATAAATGAGATTAATAGCATTAGACTCAACCCAGTACATGTATGTTAAGGCTTAGTTTATTTTATTTGGATTAAAAAAACTGTACTTTGTATAATAATTAAATCTTCAAAGGGTGTTATTGGGCTAAACAGAAATTTTGAGAAACTAGAACCTGCTTAGATTTGGGAAATGATCTCAAGATTCTGTAAAAGTCGTTTTGTATTTTAGGAGACTGTCATTGCTTATGGGTTTTTGTTTTTGTTTTCCTGTAGAGCAGTGCGATTTAAAGGCTATCAGCAGCAAGACAGCCAGGAGCTGCTTCGCTATTTACTGGATGGGATGAGAGCAGAAGAACACCAAGTTAGCATATTATGACCATTGTACTTTATAACCTATCTCTCTGAGTGTGTCTGTCATTTGATACCTAACGGGTTGTTCTAGCAAAGAAAGCTACTTATTCAGGCCGTTGTACTTTAAAATGCTTTCCTCTGTCAGCTTTTTCAATCAGTGGAGAGTTAGAAATGATCTCTTTCTCATGATCTCATGATGCCTCCTTAGTTTACACGATGGTTACAGCGTTGTTGTCCTTTCAGGGCTCTTTCCTACTTCCCTCTACCAGGAGAGCTGCAAAGTATTGGAAAATTTTTCTCCTCAAATAATTCCCAGTTCCAATGTACTCTGACTTTTATTCTGAATGTATGTGATTTAACACAGATTTTTAAATCTAAGAAGTGTTTTCATTTTGTAACAATCAGGGAGAATTTGTTGAATTTTAAAATTTTTGTTAATTGCCAGGATGTAAACTAATATATTTGGGGATGTACATTAATACTAGTAATAATAATATTGCCTAATGTTTATTTTTTCCTTATTTTATGCCAAGAGTTGTTCGCACTGAATAAAACAATTCAGTGTTTTATATAATTGCCTGCCTCAGTGTTCACAGTGTTTCTGTGAGGTAGATACTGTTATTTTCTCACTTTGTAGATCTGAAGCTAGGGTGTGCAGAAGTTCAGTACACCTAGGTGAAGATCACCCAGTAGTGATGGAGCCAGGCTTTGAGTGCTGTGTGCAGTCCCTGTAACCAGATTGCTTTTAGGGCAAGATATTTCAGTGTCTTTCCAAAGATGGTGGGCATGTTCTGAAAAGCTTTGGTTTGAAAGGTTTAAGCTCTATCAAGTGATGAGATACCTTTTCTCCAGGGGTTAGTGATTGCTTTGTAGGCATAATTCTTTTTAGCTCCTTCAATTAATTTTGAAGATGTGATTTTAGAAATACTAATTTTTACTTCATAAAATCTGGGGGAGCTACATCTTAGTCACTTTCTTGATTTGATTACATATATTCTAAGGAAAATAAAATTTTAAATTTAATAGTACATATATATCCATTTTATTACTTTTAGAGAGTGAGTAAAGGAATTCTTAAAGCATTTGGTAATTCTACTGAAAAATTGGATGAAGAACTAAAAAATAAAGTTAAAGGTAATGTCTCACTTTTTGAACTAAAACAATATAGTTGAATTCCTCTGTACGTCAGGACAAGATTGCTGGCACATGTTTTTCAAAACCACAATTACTAATATATAGTTCTCTTTATTACCATTGATTATTAAAAAGTATTAAGTACTCCAACAGTGAATATTTTAGAAAAATTTAATTTGTGGTATATTCTTTTTATGTCATTACAATGACATTTATAAAGGTAGAGCTAAGATGAATCTCAGCTTTATTTTTCAAAAGCTGAGAATTATAATTAGCAGTAATACATGAATTATACTTGTGAGTTTGTCAGTAGGTGGCTTATTAATCACGGAGCCAAGTTCTTACTGTGTTATGGCGTGTAAGAATTTAAGACAGCTCTTTCCAGTAGAACTTTCTGGGTTGATGGGACAGCTTCTCTATGCTGCAATTTTTTTTTTTTGTAATTTAACTTAACCCCCACAGTGATAGTGTATACTGTTCTAAATAGAAGTTGTTAGCCACGTGTGGCTGTTGAATACTTGAAATGTAACTTTTGAAACTGAGGAACTAAGTTTTTATTTTATTTAATTACAACTAAATTTAAATTGGCCACAGGTGATTAAGAGCTACTGTTTTGTAAGGCATAGGTTCAAATCAACTCCTAGCAACGATTTACCTTCTTGGTGCCTTTTAGAGCCAGCCAGTAACAGAATGGTTGTGCCGCTGGAATTATCTGTCATAAAAATGTATTTCTGCATAAATAGACACGTATCATTTGCATAATGCTTATACATTTGATCTGTTTGGAACACTGGCTGATCCGGTATTAAAATTCTATCACCTTACATTATACTTAACAAGATTATTTCTGGGAACACAGAAAAATAAAAGGAAGATTTCATTGAAATATTTTCCTGGGTTTTTTATTTTTGTTTTTTAAATACCATATAAAAGGTGTTCAATCTTAGAGTCACAGAGCAAGTTCCATGCATTTTTATTTTGTCTGTTTGCTGCTGTAGTATCCTTTATCAGTCCTGAAAGTTGGAATGTTAGAGCTAAATGTAAGGAGCTAGACTATCATTCAGCCTAGTCCAAGCTGCTGCTTTTTCTAATGGAATCGCAGAAAGTGTCATTGATGGCACAAATGTCTTTTCACTGACTAGATCTTGTGTAAAAACTTTTTTTTCTTATTCATAAAAAGTGATTGCGGCTGGGTGTGGTGGTTCACGCCTGTAATCCCAGCACTTGGGAGGCCAAGGCAGGTGGATTGCCTGAGCTCACGAGTTTGAGACCAATCTGAACAAGAGCCAGATCCCATCTCTAAAGCTGAGCGTTGTGGCGGGCACCTGTAGTCCCAGCTACTTGGGAGGCTGAGGCAAGAGAATCACTTAATCCAGTGGTTCTCAACCTTCCTAATGCTGCGGCCCATAATACAGTTTCTGTGGGTCATGACCCACAGGTTGAAAACCGCTGGCTTATGCCTAAGAGTTAAGAGGTTGCTGTGAGCTGTGATATCCTGGCACTCTACCTAGGGCGAAAAAATGAGACTGTGTCTCTAAAAAAAGCTGATAGTGTTAGATTTTATTATGCTCAGAGGTGGAGTATATGTTGCTTGACTTCCTTTGCATAAATATAAAGTTATAAATAAAAAAGTCTATGGGACAGGACATTTAAAATAAGATTTTAGAGGTTGATATAGAAATAGTTTTAACTTCTCTTAATTAATTATATAAAGGTAATTGGTAAACTTATTTTCCTTTATAGATTATGAAAAGAAAAAAGCAATACCAAGTTTTGTGGACCGCATCTTTGGTGGTGAACTAACTAGTACAATCATGTGTGATGAGTGCAGAACTGTAAGTAGATGTCACGTGGGCGGGTTTCATCCATGAATGTTCACAGAGTCCAGGGTATCAGTTACATCTTTCAAAACAGAAATGTGTATTCTTTTTTGAATTACCTAGATGTGGATGCTTCTTGCTGGAAATATCAGGATTCTTTAATCTTAAAGAAGTTAGTTTACATTTTAGTTTATTTTCGTCAATGTTCTCAATGTTCGTAATTTTTTCATTTCAAAATGTCTTAAGCCTTTATTTAAAAACCTACTCCCACCTGTAGGCAGGGAGATTCTTACTATGCAATGTTTAAAGTGAGTCTTTTACTTCCTTTTACATTTTCTGTTTTAATTGCTTAAGGTCTCCTTGGTTCATGAATCTTTCCTTGACTTGTCGCTCCCAGTTTTAGATGATCAGGTAAGACGATTGAGTTTGTTTTATTAAAGTAAATTCTTTTTTTCCTGTTAAATTTTATGGAGGTAGCCTTGTCACCTTTTTCAAGTTTATACATTAGTAATTGATGGAGAAATTTTTCATAATCTATATGAGATAGAATAGTTTTTACTATTTGAATAAAGAATGGGGTAAACACTTGGTTTGAAAGTGAGGATGGTATGTCTAGGATTCTTTCTTTTTTTTTTTTTTTTTTTGCAGTTTTTGGCGTGGGCTGGGTTTGAACCCGCCACCTCTGGTATATGGGGCTGGTGCCGTACACACTGAGCCACAGTCACCACCCTGTCTAGGCTTCTTTATTGTAATTAACTTTATTAGTTTACTTATACAGAAGTGTTTTCCTCATGTTAAAATTACTGTTTATTTTCATTATTTAAAACTAACCACAAATCCCTTGAATACTTAGGTACATGTTGTTAAATAGAGCATTATCTTAGCTTTAGGCCATATTAGTTTGGTTCCTTCTAAGTAGTAGTAGGAAAAAATAACATGTTATGAATATTGGCTAAATCATCATGTAACTTCATATGACTTATGAGTCCCTTTGTCTATTCCTTAGTGATTAAAATCTCACCAAACGTACTTAATTTTCTCTTTCTCTGAAACTGTCATTTAAATGCAAAGAAGGAAAAGAATAAGAAGGAATATCTGTAGTATGATGTATACATCACTTACAAACAGAAAGGGCATTTAAGAATGAAAATATTTGCAGTGTGATAAGCATGTGTGGGATAAAATTCATTGTATTTCCATTACATTTGCATGTGAAGTTGCCTTCTTGCTATTGTGTTGGTTTGCTTCTTTTTCTTAGTATGTAAAGATTGCTTTCTAATATATGAGATGAATGAATTTTGTCCTAGATATATTTTCTTTTTTTTTTTTTGAGACAGAGTCTCACTATGTCACCCTCCATAGAGTGCTGTGCTGTCGCTGCTCACAGCAACCTCCAACTCTTAGGCTTAAGCAATTCTTTTGTCTCAGCCTCCCAAGTAGCTGGGACTATAGGCGCCCACCACAACGCCCAGCTATTTTTTTTTTTTTTTTTTGGTTGTAGTCATTGTTGTTTGGCCGGCCTGGGCTGGATTTGAACCCACCAGCTTTGGTGTATGTGGCTGGCGCCCTAGCCACTGAGCTACAGGTGCTGAGCCTCTAGATATATTTGCAAGTACTATGGAAATTAAAGCTAGTATAAAATAGAAAAGAAGAATTTTTAGGTCACATTGGTTTTCTTTTTACCAAGCAGTATTGTAAAGTTTTGGTTTTGACCTACATTCCCTATATTTTAAGAGTGGTAAGAAAAGTATAAATGACAAAAATCTGAAAAAGACAATGGAAGATGAAGATGAAGACAGCGAGGAAGAAAAAGATAATGACAGTTATATGAAAGAGAGAAATGAGATGCCTTCTGGAACAAGTAAGCACTTGCAGAAAAAGGCAAAGAAGCAAGCCAAAAAGCAAGCCAAGGTGGGTAACTGGGAGGAGAATCGCGCTTTTTCTGGTTTTGTATTTTGTATTAGTGAGGTTGTAGGGTGGACGACATTGGCAGACATGTCCATTATTTTATATACAGCACTTTCATTTGGCAATTACAGACAGAATTAGGTCTTTTTTTTTTTTTTTTTGCATTTTTTGGCCAGGGCTGGGTTTGAACCCACCACCCTCTGCATATGGGGTTGACACCCTACTCCTTTGAGCTACAGGCACCGCCCAGAATTAGGTCATTTTTTAATTGTTTGCAGGGAAATTGCTTTGAGCATATGTGAACAAAACATGCTTTTTGAGAATCACTTGTAACAACTATTTTTAATAAGTTTAGTTCATTTTGAACTTAATTTTTTGAGTTGTTAATACATTCACAAATTTAAAAATACATAAATGTGTACAATAAAAGTCACCTTCCCACCACTATCCTTTAAAAGACATCCACTTTCGTTGCTTTTTTTCTGTATCCTGGGGTTTCCCTTGGAAAATATGTAGCCTTGGTTTTTTTCTTCCCTTCTTTACCGTGTACACTGTTATGGACCTTGTCTTTTGTTTGTTTGTACTTAACTTGAGCTTAGAGACCTTTTCATTCTGGTATATAAAGCTGCTGCTTTTTTTAGCTGCATGGCATTTTCTGTTTTATGGATGTACCTTAATTCATTTAACCATTTCTTTATTGATTTAGGTTGTTTCTAGTCTTTTGCTATAATAGCCTATACATATGTCATCTGTGGGGTAAATTTTTAGAAGAGAGATTACATTTGTAACTTTGATAGGTATCGCCTAATTGTCCTTCACAAAGGTCACACCAGTTTATATTCACATCAACAATATGAGACTTCTTGTTTCTCCTTATCCTTAACAGCCATGTGTTAACAGAACTCCACAGTCTTGCTCTTTTGCCTGTGCTGGAGTACAGTGGCTCTGTCATAGCTCGCCATAACCTCAACTTTCTGGGCTTAAGTGATCTTTCTACCTCCGCCTCCCTACTAGCCAGGACTACGGACATACCATCACATGTGGCTAATTTTTATTTAAAACTTCTTAGAGATAAGGCCTCTATTTTATAGAGATAGGCTGTCTTGTCCAGGCTGGTCTTGAACTCCTGGCTTCAGGCAGTCCTTTTGCATCGGCCTCTGAAAGTGCTGAGATTATAGGCATGAGCCACTGTGCCAAGCCAGACTTCTGGGTCTACCAGTCTGTTAGATGGAAAATATAGCAGTGCAGTTTTATTTTACAAGTATTTTAGTATAAATGGGGTTGAACATACTTTTGTGTTTCAGAGCCATTTGTGTTTTATTCTTTTTGGGTTTTTTTGTAGTTTCTGGCTGGGGCTGTGTTTGAACCCACCACCTACTGGCATATGGGGCTGGCACCCTACTCCTTTGAGCCACAGGCGCCGCCTTGTGTTTTATTCTTTTTGACGTACTTGCTCCCCTCTGCCCAGATTTTATTGGTGTGCTCTGTTCTCACCCCAACCCATCAGGACACGTCTGTGTTCTGCATACTGCTCTTCATCATTTGGGTTTCACAGATTAGCCTCGCTCTCTTCAGTTAGGACAAAAATGCTAACTGCTTTGGAATTTTAGGCATTCTACTAAAGGGAATCTTGATGAAAGGCCTTTTCCCCTCTATCTGGAAATAGGCAACAAGTGGCAAAAGATGATCTCTAGACATTTGGCCTCTTTGCTTCCTTAATAACTTTGGACTGGTTTTTCCCCAGGATGCTTTCAGCCCTCTCTCTGACAAAAGCAGGACTGTACTGTGCATTCAGTTTGTTTTTTATCTCCTCAGTGAAACTTTGACCCAACAATTTGCTAGATACATATCTTTTTGTTGTGTGTGTAGTTAGACCCACCACTTGGTTTAATACTTGGCTGCCTGGCTTTAACAGTCTCAGTACTCTGTCTAGATTATGTCTCCTAAAGCGGAAAGCATGTCTCATCTGTTTTTATTTCTCTGATGGGATAGTTTTTAATGACTGGTGATGGTTTATGCCTAATTTCATTTAAAAAACTTTTATTTGTAATTTATGTGATCCTGATAGGACCAGAACTTATATAAGATCAGATTCTGAGAGTGAACACTTTCTTACAAATTTATTTATTTATGATTGATAAATAACAAAATAGATGTGGTATATGTATATTCTTTCATTCTTTTCCTTTGTCTTTTTCTTTCTCTCTCTGCTTTGTCTTTAATGTTTTAAATGTTTGAATGTTTTCAACTTTTTACACAGAACCAACGAAGACAACAAAAAATTCAAGGAAAAGTTCTTCATTTAAAAGATATCTGTACCAGTGACCATCCTGAAGATAATGAATGTGAGGCTGAAATGTCACTTCAGGGAGAAGTAGATATTAAATTCAACCACATTTCCCAAGAGGAAGTTACCCATAAAGAATATTATATTAACCAGAAAGAGTTGAATGGCCAAGAAAAAATGATAGAAAGTGTAACTGACAATCAGAAATGCACGGAGGAAATAGATATGAAAAATGTCAACATGGATAATGATCTTGAGGTTTTGGCATCTTCTCCCACAGAATGTTCTAGGAATTTAAATGGTGCCTACCTGAAGGAAGGAAGCAATGGAGAAGTGGACATTTCTACTGGTTTCCAAAACCTTACCTTGAATGCTGTTCTTCATCCTGATGAAATAAATATAGAGATTGTGAATGATAGTCATTCTCCTGGGACAAAAGTATATGAAGTTGTAAATGAAGATCCAGAAACTGCTTTCTCTACTCTTGCCAACAGAGAAGCTTTCAATACTGATGACTATTCAATTCAGCATTGTTTGTATCAGTTTACCCGTAATGAGAAACTGCGAGATGCGAATAAACTGCTTTGTGAAGTGTGCACAGGGAGACAGTATAATGGATCAAAGGCAAATGTAAAAGGTATTTAAATGCTGTTACTATAAGTAAAATTAATACTCGGGGGCTCATTTTGCAGTGCATAGATAGAATACTCCTAATGTAATTGTATCAAGATTTGGGTGGCATAAATAAGTACCTTTCTCTGTGTAAACATTTTATTTTATTTATTTATTTTGAGACAGAGTCTCACCATGTTACCCTCAGTAGAATGCTGTGGCGTCACAGCTCACAGCAACCTTCAACTCCTGGGCTTAGGAGATTCTCTTGCCTCAGCCTCCCAGGTAGCTGAGACTACAGGCACCCTCCACAATGCCTGGTTATTTTTTTGTTGTAATTGTCATCGTTGTTTGGCAGGCCCGGGCTGGGTTCAAACCTGCCACCTCCAGTGTATGTGGCTGGTGCCCCAGCTGCTGAGCTACAGGGGTCAAGCCTATTTATTTTTTGAGATAAGAAAAAAGATAGAGTGCTGTGGCATCATAGCTCACAGCAACCTCCAACTCAGCTCCAAGTGATCCTCTTGCCTCAGTTATTTTTTTCTATTTTTAGTAGAGACAGGGTCTCGCTTTTGCTGAGGTTGGTTTTGAGCTCGTGTGCTCAAGCAGTCCACCTGCCTCAGGCTCCCAGAGTGCTAGGATTATAGGCATGAGCCACTGTGCCCAGCCAGTGTGTAAATATTTTAATAGAAGGATGGAAAAAACAGAACTTCATTGAAGTGGCTCGTACTCTGTGACATTCCAGCAGCAGTTAAAGCAGGGTAGTTTGCTCTCTAACATCTGCCCTGTGGGTCAGTCATCCATAGTTATGCTACCACCACAGCATCCTGACAGATAGTGGCAATTTCTTGCCTTCTCAGTTTTCTGCCAGCATTTCTGATGACTCTCATCTCCCTTGCACCAAAGAAGTCATCTGAGAATTCAAAAGTGTTCTAATGTGACATGCCCAGCACAAGGTACTGGGAGGACAGGGCTTTGTTGATTATCTTCCTCAGATATGGAAGAGGCAGGTACTGACATTTTCCCCCCTTCTCCTTCCTTTTGAGTTTAAGTAACTGGGGTAGGGAGGAGCCATGGATTCCTAGCTAGAATTGTTGAAAAGTTTTAAAATTCTAGCTTTTTATTTATTTACATGTAGACACAAAAAGTAAATTGTGTAGATTTTATGTAGTTTGATTTATTTTAGAGCAAACATAGCAAACTAAGGTCATCCATGGGCCAGATTTAACCTTCTGCCGTTTTTTGGTCTCTGAACTAAAAAATGTTTTTATAGATGATTATTTGCAAATGATTTGATGATAGGGAACACTAACCTTGAACCCTAAAATATTATGTGCCCCACAATAATTCCATTCTTCTCTTTTAATAGAGTATAATTGTCTTTTATTGTTACTATAGTGTTTTGATTGCAAATAGTAAGAATTTATGGAATTTTTTCTCATACATAAATGCCTGCAAAGTACTTTTGATTTTGCCTCTTTGTCCACAAAGCCTAAAATATTTGCCTGGTCCTTTATAGAAAGTTTGCTGAGTCTTGCTTTAGATGTTTGAAGTGATTTTATGACAAATTTGAATGCTTTAAAGATCTAAAACAATTTTCACATTGCTACAATTTCTTCCTACCTTTAGGTGAAAGGAAGCATGTTTACACCAACGCTAAAAAGCAGATGCTAATCTCCCTCGCTCCTCCTGTTCTCACTCTTCATTTGAAGAGATTTCAGCAGGTACTCTCCTTTATTACCCCAAATTTGTTTTAAATGTTTAAGGTCTACTTTGTTACTGCCTCAACATAATACTGTTTCGGTTTTCTCTTATTTCTTATTCTAACTTCAAAGAAGTTGGAGGGTAAAAAAATATGAATAGGCAAGACAAAGATGCAGGTCAAGGTGAAAGAAAATTTAGGCACAGTCCTTTCTCAGATTTACTACAACTCATGTTGGTTATTTTTAGTAAGATTAGCATCTTATTTTAATCTTAATTTCAAATTTAAAAAAAGAACAGTGTACTCCATATGTCATGTTGTCATGTTTAGGAATGTTTGTGCTGTTTTTCTGTTTGTGTATGGCATAATTTTTACTGACCATTGATAAAAAAACATTGATACCTAGATTTTCATCATTTTGGTGACCCTGTCTTTTCTTTTTTCTTTTTCTTTTTTTTTTTTTTTTTTTTTAGTCAGTAATTAAAAATAAAACCCTGGGTAGAGTGCTGTGGCGTCACAGCTCACCACAACCTCAAATTCTTGGGCTTAAGCAATTCTCTTGCTTCACCCTCCCAAGTACGTGGGACTAAAGGTGCCTGCCACAACACCCAGCTACTTTTTGGTTGTAGTTGTCATTGTTGTTTGGCAGGACTGGGCTGGATTCAAACCCACCAGCTCCAATGTACGTGGCTGGTGCCCTAGCCACTGAGCTACAGGCACTGAGCCAACCCTGTCTTTTCTAGAAAACTTTTGCTGTAAGGAGCACTATTCTCAAATTCTGTTCCAAATTCCAAATACTTTCAGAATCTTCAGAATGTTGGTATGGGTATATGTGCTTGACGAATTTGGTGGGTCTTAATTAACAATTAGCCTAGTTAGGGCATGAAGTTGAGAGAGTGTGTTTTACAGAAAAATATTCTACCCTTGCTGAGTTTAAAGTACTCAGAACTTTTTGTGTAATCTGGCTTTTCTGAATAGCTAATGCAGAAACATTGAGAATTTTCTCAGGGGAGTAAGATTCTCAATGTATTGGAGGTATATCTGTGGTATGTGCGTTTTTAACAAAAACAAACCAACTTGGAATCAATTAATGGTCAAGAAGAATAGACTCTCCTAAGCAAATTGAAGTAGGGCTTGATGCTGATGTTCTTTGAGGGATCATTCTTTTCCATTAAAAGAACTCAATCTCTTCTTTTTCAGGCTGGTTTTAACCTACGCAAAGTTAACAAACATATTAAATTTCCAGAAATCTTAGATTTGGCTCCTTTTTGTACTCTTAAATGTAAGGTAGGTGAAAGTGGTCTTCTTCAAGAAAATCCTTGAAAGGCAAATCATAGCTTTTCAAATACTAAGTATGAAGTTGATAAGAATTATTGAGAATAGTGGGACTTTGATCATTGCCTTTATAGTTTGAAGATCTGTGATGAATCAGTTTGGTGATTAGGTTATGTCAGTTCAATATTTGGAACCCTCTTATTATGGTAGACATTTTCTTGAGAGCAGAGGACACAGAAATAAAGGTGAGGGGATATATTAATGGATAATCTCTATTTAAAATGGTTGAGTGTTAAGATTGGTATATATAGAACTGGTGTGGTAAACACTTAACTTAGCATATTGGTGCTTCAGGAAAGCCTCTGTAAAGTAGACCATACCTCAGTTAATACTTAAAGAAGGAGTAAAGTTAGTATGAAGAATCAAGATGAAATGAGTTTTGTAGGCAGAATAACAGGAGCAAAGGTATAGTGTAGAAAAGGGTAGTGTGTGCCAGGGGCTGGTAGTGTGTACACTTCCAGACTTCACAGTGCAGGCTGTTAGGGAAGTTGGGCATTGAAGCCCGAGGAGTGAGGTAGGAGTGAGGTTTGGGAGGGCTGTCATGGTGAGGAACGTGGACTTCTATTAGGTGTGCAGTGGAGAGCCACTGAAGAGTTGAAACAGTGAAATGACACCGTTAGGTTGTTGTTACTTGCCTAGCTATGAAGGCTAAATTTTGGGAGGGAAAACCTAGAGGCAGGGAAAAGCGTTAGGAGGCTGTTGCATTAATTCAGCCAGTAGCTGATAAAAGCTACAAGTAAGGCAAGACTGTAGGAGATTGAAGATTTCAGGAGGTAAAATAAACCATTTATGACTGATTGGTACTGGAAGGTGAGGCAGAGGCCTTTGAGCGGATACTGAAGGTAGCACAGAAAGTTGGGGATGATTCCTGGACCCTGGCCTGAGTGAACGTTAGGCAGATTGGAGTGCCCTGATTGAGGTGGGAAATACAGGAAGAAGAGCAGGTTGGGAAGTAGAGAAAGGATAATGGGTTCAAGTTTGCATACACTGAGTGTCACATACTTTTGAGATATTCGTTATCTGGGAAACATTTAGATAGACATGTCTGAGACCCAGGGCAGAGAGGATTAAAGGTAAAGATTTGGAAATAAGTAGTATTTCGTAGTATAAACTATGAGAAGATACGGGATCCTTTGTGTGTAGAGCTGGAGAGAGAATGAGAAGAGGTGGTCAAGGACAGGACCCCGGTGAATATCTGAGTGGAAGAGGCAGAGGTAGAAGGTGAGGACATCACAAAGGATCTCAAAGAATCTCCATGTGGAAACAGAATATTGACAAAGAAGCTGTGCTCTGCACTATATTCAGGTTTCAAGTATTTTATTACAAGCATATTAATAAAGTCTGACTTTTATGCAAGATTTGAAATGATGGGACTTCTTCCCTCCTAATTAAAAATTCTCCAGAAAGGTATAATTTCAGCCTGGTGAGTTATCAGTTGTAATTATTTTTCTATTAACACCTTAAGGCCAGGCTAGGCCACTTTGGTTAGATTAGTTTTGAATACAGGGTCATTAGGAATCCATCTTATGCCTAAAATGCCGTTGCCCTATTTTCAATTTTCAAGGAAAGGACTGTGTGGCCTATCAGAATACCAGAGAAAGGACTGGAAAACTATGGGTTAGTTGGTAAAGAAGTCATGGTGAAACTTCAACTTTTTTAATCTGTGGAGATAAAATATGTAGTTAAATTAGATAGAGGCTTTTTGAAAAGGAAAAGTGAGTAGTGAGGTTCATTTTAGTTTTCTGTTTCTGTTTTTAAAGTGTGGAAGACTTAAGTAGGTTTGTAGACCATGAGGAAATTTAGAAGTTGAAGATAATGGAAAGAGAATTGATTGAGCAAGATCCTGGAGGAGGCTGAGGACGTGAATTTGGAGCATGGTCTTTGAACCAAAAGGAGGGGATGCTGGATACCTCATCCTTCTGCCAGTGGGCAGCTTGTAGTTGTGTAGGTTGAGTCTCAGTTTTCCTGAAGTGGGAGGTGAGGTCAGTGATAGAGATCAAAGAATTAGGAGATGGGAGAGGCAATAAGAGAGCAGTAAAAGTTTGGGCCAGTTTATGTGAAGAGCATCTTGGAAGCAGCAGCTAACACTGAAGTCAACTTACAATGAGTCACATTGAGGATTCTGACACGTTGGATCATATACTTTTGTTTTCTAGCAATAGCACCTGTCTGGTTTGGGGGCTGAGGGAGGTACACTATAGGGTTAGAGTAGGGTTTGCGATGAATTGGATGTGGTGGCAACACTGGTGCCAGGTATTAAGAATTTATTGCTAAGTGAGGATACATGTGAAGTTCGCAAACTTTAATGTGCATTTGAATCGCCTGGGATCAGACCTACAAACTCTGATTCTGCCAGTCTAGGGGGAGGTCTAATAAAATTTCTAATGAAATCTCAGGTGATGCTGATGCTGGCTGTTCCATGGACTGCATTTTTGAATAGCAAAGGTCTAGACTGCATATGGGGTTGATTCCAAGAGGCCTTGTAAGCCAGGAGAAAATGAGGATTGTAGAATCCTGTCAGGTTCAGGAATACAGAATAGGTGAGATTGAAGAGTTGAAAGAATGGAAGACTCATGGTCCAAGACTAGAGGTACAGGAGAACCTCTGCAAGTTGAGCACCCTCAGGGACTGTAACAAACTGGTCAACATACATGGATGGTCAACAGAAGGAACGAGGCTTGCTGTACTGATACGTACATGAGGTCCATGTCCTGACTATGAAAACTAGGTCAGTTTAGGGAGGTGTTTAGGGAGATGATCAGCTAAATCTACTGTAGTAGATTTCTAAAGGCAAACAGCTCTGAGTTGCAACAGGCTGTGTCTAGTCCTGGTTATGGTTGGCTAGAATGGAATGGCAGTGAAAATCTTGTGAGGACTATAGATGGAAACTTGGAATCTCTTGAGTTAGCTGACAGGATGGGGTGAAGTACAGTTCTTCAGTGAATTTGAAGGCACAGATTGTAGAGATGAAGGTGGACAGTACTACTGAAGGGCAGTGATGCCTGCTCAGGACTTTTTACAAGAGGACATAGCTATTTGTGTTTAAGTGGCCTCTGGCTCAGAGAATGCCCAAACCTGTTGCCAGCCCTATGGAAGCAGCAGCATCCACTCTGGGTGGGAAAGGAGTACTCAGAAGAGGTTGAGTGTGCTCCTGACTCCCCAGGGGTATTTGATAACGTAAAAGGTGGTTTTGATCAAAACTTAAGTGCTTTACATTTTCGGCCAGGGAACAAGGTAATAGCTAGGGTTGTTATGATATTTTGTAATTATACTAGGGCTCCCAAATAAACTGGCAAATTGAATCCAGTTTTTTACTTTCTGGGCAAGCAAACAGCTATGGCACCATTCTAATAAAAATAGAAGTGTCTTAGTAGCCTGAGAAGAGGTAGAATAGTCAAGTTCAGACTCATGATTTTTGTACTCTCAAAGTAAAGGTTAAAAGACCCTTTACATAAATAGTGTAAACTTATCTTGCCAATGACATCTATAAGCAGACTAGAACTAACTTGAATTCTATTCATTTTTAAAGAATGTTGCAGAAGAAAATACAAAAGTTATGTATTCCTTATATGGAGTGGTTGAACACAGTGGTACCATGAGGTCAGGGCACTACACTGCTTATGCCAAGGCAAGAACCGCAAATAGTCATCTTTCTAATCTTGTTCTTCATGGAGATGTTCCACAAGGTAAGATGTTTTGAAGAATTCAGGCCTTCAGATTATGGCAGGACCAGATTTAACAAATTTGAATCTTTCCATGTTTAATTTTACATTTCCTCTTGACAGATTTTGAAATGGAATCAACCAAAGGGCAGTGGTTTCACATCAGTGATACTCATGTGCAAGCTGTGCCTGCAACTAAAGTACTCAACTCCCAAGCATACCTCCTATTTTATGAGAGGATACTGTAACAATATCAAAAAGTACTTTCTCTGGAAACACAGTGTGGCTTTTATAATGGCTGTACTAACAATAAAAAAGTAAAGACTATAAATCATGTTCACTTACCATTACATACGTGGCAGAAGAAATTATGTTTATTTAACTATCAAAGGGAAAAAAATTACCTAAAAATTTACAAAATGGTTTTGTATTGTCATAGTGGTTTTCATTCCTGCTTCCAGTTTCTGGAAGGGAAAGTTGGATTACTCAAGTCTTTTATGCTCAGTATGTCTGGGTGGTGGGTCACAATGCATCAATAAACTGACTTACCCAAAAACTTGTTTTATTACTTAGAAGATGTTAAGTTCTATTAATTTACCCAAATAGGTATCATTTTTAAAAATGTTTCAGATTGGCTAATGAAAACTTAATTACAAGTGTGTTAATTTTATAAGCATGTACGCTGGCAGTAACATATAACTGAGAAGAACACACATCTATAGTCGGTAACGAGTGTAAGCTGGGGAAAGACCTCCCTCTATACTTGCTTTGTGCTAGTTGTCAGCTGACCCAATGCAGACACAAGTCACTCCTAGGATAATTAGGTACGAAGTCCTCCTTACTGCCAGCATGTCCAGAGAAAAAGCCCAAGTTAGCCAGTGTTTGACTTATATACAGTCTAAAGAGGCTTTAAATAATTAAGGACACACAGCCTGTCTGAACTTTTGTTTTTTGGAGACAGAGCCTCACTTTTTTGCCTTGCCCTTGGTAGAGTGCTGTCACATCACAGCTTACAGCAACCTCAAACTGTTGGGCTCAAGGGATTCTCTTGCCTCAGCTTCCCAAGTAGCTGGAACTATAGGCACCTGCCACAACGCCTGGCTATGTTTTTGTTTTTGCAGGCCTGGGCTGGGTTTGAACCCACCAGCCCTGGTGCATGTGGTTATACCCACTGAGCTGTGGGCACCGCTCCCTGTCTGACCTTCCTATGAGGTTCTCTTCCATAATGAACCCTTCTGACCTTCCATGGCAGTGAGATATCTTACTATTCCTAACATCTGTTGAGTTTAAGACCCAGAAAATATTGCTTCTGAAATTCTTTTCAAAGAATACCAAAAATATATATAATCAAACAGAATTTAAGAATCTTACATAAGCAACATATTTAGTACTGCATCCTATCAGTATAATTTTAGCTTTTTACAAATGTTTTTTCAGCACTCCTTATTGACCTTAGGGAAGTAAGATCTGCTTTATGAAAACTGACTTGTTAAACCTGTATGTATTAGGAGATAGATCTTATTTGTATCATAAACATCTCTTTTGTACTTATTAGACCAGGGATCCTCAAACTTTTTGAACAGGAGGCCAGTTCACTGTCCTCAGACCGTTGGAGGGCGCGACTGCAGGCCCCAGGACGAGTCGGCTGCTAAGCAGGACAGGCAGCAGCAGCAAAAACACCCGGCAGGCTGGATAAATGTCCTAGGCGGGCGGCACGTGGCCCATGGGCCAGAGTTTGAGGACGCCTGCTACTAGAGCATGTTTTCCATTCAGCAATCACGAATCACTATTGAAACAAGTCACCTGAATCAGGATTTCCAAAGCTGTGGAAACACACTCTGGAAAATCTAGTTTAGGTGTCAGCAGACCTTTCCTATAAAGCAGTGGTTCTCAACCTTCCTAGTGCCTCCTAATGCCACTACCCATTAATAGTTCCTCATGTTGTGGTGACCCTCCCAACCATAAAATTATTTTGGTTGCTACATCATAATTGTAATTTTGCTACTGTTATGAATCGTAATGTAAATATCTGATATGCAGGATGTATTTTCATTGTTAAAAAGGGGCTGCAACCCGCAGGTTGAGAAAGGCTGCTGTAAAGGGTCAGAGTAGCCTTTTCAGGTTTTGTGGGCCCACCTGGTCTGTGTCAGAACTACTCAGCTGTGCCATTCCCTTATTACAAAGCAACCTGCAGAAAATATGTTAACTATGAGAATGGTTATGTTCTAGTTTATGTATGTTCCAATATAGAAACATGCAGCAGAGCCCAATATAAATGGAAAGCAGACCTCTACTGACATAAGAACTAGCTAATGTGACTGACAAGGCTGAGACAAACAGGTCATATTCAGATCCCATTAACAATGGTCATGAGACAATGAGGCTTTAACAGTAACAATGTGTTTATTACAACATCCAACTGAGGATAAGAACACAGAACACTTCTTAACTTAAGGAGAATAAGAAAACGCCAGGCAATTTCCAAAGCACTACTACAAATTTAGTCTTCACCTACAGTAAAAATCAAGCCATTCAATCATTTTGGTCATCATCCCAGTCTTTCTTCCCACTTGGAGGCTTGGGCCCACCAGCTGGTTTTGCCATGATGATCTGTGTAACAAAACCACACAAAAATATGCTTACAACTCAACCTTTAGAATGAAAAAAAAGTTATTTTTCTATTAGCCTCGATTAAGCAATCGATTTTATACCACTTATGAGACACTATAGCACAAAGTTCGCTAGCTTCCTTGTTAGAAATTAAAGTCTAGCAGACTTGAGAAAGTTCCTTGCTTTGTGGGTAACAGCAACAAAATCCACACAGATTAGTGAGGGCCATTCCAAGACATGCTCTTCAATTAACACAGTAAGTGGAATGTGACTATTTGCATGCAGTCAGTAGGTGGTGGTATGCATCAGTCAGTTAGGCACCTGATTTGCTATTTATAAATGAGGTTCATCTTGCCAATCATCTTTATCGTCCCAGTTTCCTTGTGGTTTAGGAGCTTTAGGTCCACCTGCCAGTTTTGCCATTATAATCTAAAGTAGTTGATACATAAATAAAAACAGTTCAATATTGAAATTTTCTAGAGCAGGTGTCCTCAAACTGTGGCCTGCCTAGGACATTTATCTGGCCCGCCAGTTGTTTTTGCTGCTGCTGCCTGTCCTACTTAGCAGCCGACTTGTCGCAAGGCCTGCAGTCCAGCCCTCCAACGGTCTGAGGGACAGTGAACTAACCCCGTTTAAAAAGTTTGAGGACACCTGTTCTACAGCCTGTAAGTATTCAAAGGGCAAGAAGTGTTTGTCATGAACAAAAATCCATGCACCTAGTTAACAAGCTCCAGACCTGTAATCCCAGCACTCTGGGAGGCTGAGGCAGGTAGGTTGCCTGAGCTCATGAGTTTGAGACTGGCCTATGTAAGAGAGAGACCCCATCTCTAAAAATATCTGGGTGTTGTGGCGGGTGCCTATAATCCCAGTACCTTCAGAAGACTGAGGCAAGGGGATCACTTGAGCCCAAGAGTTTGAGGTTGCTGTGAGCCATGATGCCAGGTACTCTACTGAGAACAAAGTAACATTCTTATTTCCAAAAAAAAAAAAAAGACACAAGCCTCTTTTAAGTTTATCTAAAATGCACTAACCCAGCATTTTCCAAGTATAACCATCTAACATTTAAAATGAATGTTAAAAAGCAATAGTGGTCAAACCAAATTAGCTGGCTTTAATCAAAGTAGAGCCCTAAGCCTCTCATACATTTTGAAACTCAAAATTAGGAATACTTTTGTTGCCAAATTAATATAATTAAAGAACTTCCGGTATAGAATCAAGGAATTTGGCTTGTGTTTCAAGGAACAGAAATTAATCTTCACTGCCATCTCCAATAGATTACACATCCCCCTCTCCAACTTCTTTTTGTTGTTAATAGATAGGGGCTTGCTCTCTTGTGTCCAGGCTGGAGTTCAGAGGCATGATCATAAATAGCTCGCAGCCTTAAATTCCTGGGCCCAAACTATTCTCCCAGCCCAGCCTCTTAGAGTAGCAGTAGCCAGGTGTGTACCACCACACCAGGCTAATTTTTAAATTTTTGGTACAGACAGGGTCTCACTACATTGCCCAGGCTGGTCTCAAACTCCTGGCCTCAAGTTACAGCTAAAAGCCACCACAGCACTCATCCCACATCCCCTTTTATAAGCTTCCATAAAGAAATCTAAACCTGAAATTCTTGTAATGATTTAGAGTATATTAAGACCAAATTAAAGGCCTTAAGCATAATTTCAGAATCTAAGTATATCACAATTAAAGGAAAAAAGTACCTAATTTTCAAACTTTAGCAGGTATCATAACCACTTGGAAGGCTTTCTAAAAGTCTGCTGGGTCTCCCCCAGAGTTTGATTCACTGAGTCTGCGGCAAGGTCTGATAATTTGAGGTTATCTTGATGCTGTCAGTTTGGGAACTATGCCTTGAGAACCAGCGAAATAGATAACCTGAACAAAGATATCTAGCCTGTGCTATACTATCTCACACTTGAAGCTTGATCTCCAATTCCCAGAATATACTGTACAAAATTATGTACAACTGGCTTTGAGTCTAAGTTCATTATACTAACACAAACTGATAAATGCAGTTGAAAGGGTTCTTCAAAAACATCCTCTATGTACAGACTGCAAAGACCAAGGGCAACCTCCCCACCATAAGACAAAATAGAGTTCTGCCCAGCGGCTTACACTTGTAATCCTAATACCCTGGGAGGCCAAGGCAGGTGGATTCTTGGAACTCAGGAATTTGAGCCTGAGCAAGAATGAGATCCCACGTCTACTAAAGTAGAAAATACTAGCCTAGTGTCCTGGTAGATGCCCGTAGTCTCTCCCCCTACAGGAGGCTGAGGCAAGAGGATCCCGTGAACCAAGAGTTTGAGGTTGTGGTGAACAATCATGATGCTAAGGGCACGCTACCCAGGATGACTGAGACTCTTGTCTCAAAAAAATAATAATACATAAATCAATCAATCAATAATTCAGAAGTGCTGAATTCATGAATAACTGACATCCAAAGACGTCCTAAGGAATATCATAATGTGTTTATACCCTTTGCTTCACTCCTCTACTCAGCTTCTTCTATCTCCTTCTACTTAGGGTCTCCCCTTTTATTCTTAGCCCATTCTAATGTCTAGAATAAGCATTTCCTGAAGCATCTATTATCTTTATTTAAAAACCTAAAAAAAAAAAAAATAAAAAACTCATATGCTCCCATTTGAAACCACCTAATAAAGTGATGATATAAACCTTCCAAAAAATCTGGTATGATATCACCTAGTTTCTGCTTATTTCTGATAGAGCTGAACTGGAGAATCAGTTCCATTTTTGGTCATATCTACTCACTACAGGACCAGTTGCTCCTTATAAAGAGGAAAAAATTGTTTGAATTACCACCAACTGGCCTTAACTGTGCTTAGAAATAAGTCTAATTACCTTCCCACTGATTTCTACCTAAGGCTTCTCCCAACTTTAATCTGGCAATTTGGCGTAACTTTCACTTAATGGATTTATACTGTGCCCTACCAATTATAATTTTCTATTAAGCACTTATTTTGTGGAAAAATGATTGAATTCAATTTACTATAAAGTACCTTTTGAAAAATAATTAGGAATTTTAGTTTATCTCTTTACCCAGAATATACCCACAATTCCTCAATAAAATAAAAAAGTATAAATATTATTTCACACACAATTTTAAGATGCTTTAGTACCTCAAGCTGTGTATCATGGCAGAAAATATTTTAAATACTCAGATCCTGGAGACTTCACTTTCCTTAACATTGGTAGTTCTGCCACGTCTGCTTCAGAGCTTTACATTCCATAGTAAACATACTCTAAATTATTTGTACAAAGGAGTTCTAAGGCTAAAGTACTTTGAATCCTGATTCAAAATCAGATTCATTCTACTCATTCTAATATTAAAATGGCAATGCTTTCCTTCACTAGAAATATCTTCTTTTAAATTAGCTATTCAGTTTTTTTTTTTTTGAGGCAGAGCCTCAAGCTGTCCCCCTGGGTAGAGTGCTGTGGCATTACAGCTCACAGCAACCTCCAACTCCTGGGCTCAAGCGAGTCTCTTGCCTCCGCCTCCCAAGTAGCTGGGACCACAGGCGCCCGCCACAACGCC